>JAUZNC010031101.1:101882-115563 GCA_034780395.1 Vannuccia rotundouncinata | reverse complement strand
GCACTATTTAGTTTTTAAAACTTTATATAGTAACTGAGGCATACTATAATTTTATTTTAGAGCACATTAATTATATACCGGCCTCAGCCATACAACGACATTGCTTCCTGGTTAAAATCGACAGCATATAGATATTGTCAATCAATCAATGTGACATATGATACATATATTTAAAACCGTAAAAAAGTTAATTCAACATCCAGATATTTACTCAATAATCAAATTTAAGAAATGCAATATAAATTCTACTGGAAAGGTAAATCCTTGGAACGTCAAATGCCAACCTGAATAAGCTTTCTAATGTCTGATTCTTCTTTCTGTGACTTAAAAGCATCTGTCAATTTCTTTACTCGAGTCTTCTCAACTTCCATCTATGATCAAAGAAATAAAAGTGAACAATACATCATGCGCGTATTTTAATTTTTATAAAACAGCAACATTAGAACTCACTTGTTTTCTCAAAACTTTCTTCTGAAAATCCCGCAATTGCTGACACGAAGGGTCAACCTATAGAAAACTAGTGAATTTAGACATTCAGTAAATGATTTGTTATGCTAGCATTTAAATTACTTTGAGACCATCGACACAAAATCGTTGACATTCGTCCATCTTTTCTATCTGAAATGCTGCCATTGCACCTGAAATAGCAAAACAAATCTGAAACATTGCTGGAGAAATAATTTAAAAGGACAGAATAATTAGTGCCAAAATGAAGAAAACGTTGCGGCAATTGTGCCTTAGATGTGATAATAGATTTATTTAAATATATTAATTATTATTAAGGTCAATATGATATGTATATTAAACATACACTATTTAAAATAGTTTATAAATATACCATGTAATTCCATAAATTAACATATTACAAATATTTAAAGTTACACAATATTCCAAGAATATTTCACCCAATCACACCCAGAAGGTTTGACCCATCAAATGTTGTAGATCAGCCTAACCATTCATGGGGATTAATCTAGGCCCTAAAACTTTTTGTTTTACCATTAAAGAATAAAAATATTTATACAATAGTAATAAAATATTATTCCTATTTCTTATAAATTAAAAGGTTTAATTAGATTTTTTTTAAAGTTTTGTTGTATATGATGTTAAAGATAAAACTGTTTTCTTCATATTAAAACAAAAAATTAACACATATATGTGCAGATTTTTGTTTTAATATGAAGAAAGCAGTTTTATGTTCAAAATCATGTGCAAAAAAGGTTTTAAAACCTAATTTAAATTAAAAAATTATAAAAAAATAATAATTCTCGTGTAAAGTAATGTACAGTAATATTGTATAAATATTCTTATTGTTTAATATGGGAAAACCAAAACAGTCTTGGAGTCCAGCTGACAATAATTTTTAATGGTCTAGTTTATCTACACCATTTAATGGGGTCAAACCATCTGTGTGTTATGGGGTGAAATTTTCTGAACTAATATCCTCTGACTAATAGGACCAAAGCAAAATAGTTACCTCTAACATAAGCCTTTATGTGCTTCCCATTAACAGTAATAGCAGCTTGACAGTCTTTAATGCAGGATCTAAAGTTTCCTGAAAGATTTAAGAATAAATTTGGAACACATACTCAGTAATATTAATAAAAGAGAAAATAAATACTCACCTAATTTGAAATTTGACATAGCTCTGTTTGTGTATAAAACTGCATTTAACTTTGCATCATCAGCTTTAATATTCAAACCAGTTGTGTAGTTCTCAATGGCTAATTTATAATTTTTATCACTAAAGTTAAAATTACCCTCTTCTTTGTAACTAGTGGCGTTTGCTGTATGGATGAAACAATATAAGAGTTAAAAGCAATTTATTGAATATTATATTATTCAATCAGAGTGATCTAATTACCAATTGGATCCTCTGATTCATATTTTAAAGCTTGTATAGCAGCTATATCTGGAGGCAAGTCTTTAGAGGTATCAATGCTTGTGGCAAAAGCAGGATGGCTATCAATTTCCTACAAATAATACAGATAGGAATCTAAAGACAATGGAATGGTTTAAAATTGAAAGGTATTTACAACTTTTCCAGACCCTTTAAAAATTTTCCTGACTTTCCCAGGTTTTCTAGAAGCATAGAAACCATGTTTAATTGTTATAGTAAAATTATTTATTTCATTATTTCTTGAATTTAATTGTAAAAGCATTGATTTGTAAAGATCATCTTTGAAAATGTGATGACATGTGTTCTGTTCACTAAAGAATCAAACAGTCCTGTTATGCCTCCTTTAAAAATACAGGAGATTAGTCACAACAAAGCAGTTACCACCTTTAATTTATTATAAAAATATAACACAGTTAATATAATATACAGCACCTGATTAAGAGGATCAGGTGCACTAGTCTATAACATTTAGTGGGGCTGAAAAATACTGAAGCACTAAATTTGTTCAGGTTTCACAAGCTTAGAGTATCTAAAGATCTATAACATATCACAAATTTCAAAAACACTGGAGGTTAATCTCATATTGTAAATGTTAAAATGTGCTTACCAAAATGTAGAACAAAAAAATATTGGAAATATAGAAGCATTACAGGCTCTCCCCCCAAAAAAAATAAGATCCTTGTTTTACATGGACAACTGTAATTTGGAGATGATCCTAAAATAATCTTATATAAGTCAATATTTTGCTCATTTAAATATTGTTACTTAGTTTGAACATACCAATAGCCAATTAATTAACAATACATACATTTCCATATAAATAAAAAATTCTATTCAGGGTTCATATGCCTTTTTTACATTAAAATTCCTGGTTTTCCAGACTTTTTTGAAAGCTATTTTTAAGACTTTCTGACTAAATTAGTTGTATATTTAACTATCAATATTTCAAATATTTGCATTTCTTTTACCAGCATCAAAAATCTCAATGAAGAGAGAGCATCTTAAATATTTTTTCTATGGCAATTATTTCCAAAAGATCTTAGGTCCAATTCTATATATAAACAGATATGAATTGCATAAAATCTTGTGCATGTCATTGCCATAAAAAAAGACAAGAGAGCATCTACAATTTCTATAAATATTTTATAAATCACATATTAATAAGTTATAAAATCCACTCTTCCAGTCTGAAAAAATATCCAAAAATCCATACTTGTATGATCTGTTAATTTGTATGTGTCAAGAATATCTGAAAAGATTTAATTTAAACTATAATAAAGTATAACAGGGATAGTCACTTTTCATAACTTGTCACATATTTACATTTAATTTTTTGTCCTTAATATCTGTACCTAATTTCAGAATTACTGACAATATTAGGATAATTTAAGGAAGTATTTTTCAAGACTCAAAATTATGGTCATACAGAT
This sequence comes from Vannuccia rotundouncinata, assembly GCA_034780395.1. Classification (NCBI taxonomy): domain Eukaryota; kingdom Metazoa; phylum Platyhelminthes; order Proseriata; family Coelogynoporidae; genus Vannuccia; species Vannuccia rotundouncinata. The sequence goes on along the minus strand of JAUZNC010031101.1, from coordinate 112,233 downwards.
TAACAGAAATCATGGCTATGTGGTAAGCATAGCCTATAAAATAGTGTGTAATGCTAAATATTTATTGATTTTAAAGCTAAGAATCATTATTATATTAATAATTCCAGGACATTCCTGTCACAATAAAAGCCTGGTTAGTCATAGTCACCATAATATGGTCCTCATGGATGCTCATATTCACATTAAATGGGCTCTAATACTAAGCAAATAACCTAAACAGGATTGATCTATCATTTTGTAACAAAATATCATCTATATTGGCTATAGGTAATAAACGTCTTGTCCCATCCCAAAAATGTCCATGGGATGGAGTGGTAAGTATTAAATGTCCCAAAAATATGTATTAAATGTCCAAACACATCCCAGGGATGTTTATTATAAATAAGTAGTAAACATCCACTGGATATGGGTAATAAACATCTTAAAAAATAAAATTTACAAAACTAATTTTAAATATAAGTTAAAAAAAAATTAAAACAATTAACCATTGTGATAAAATTATTGCAGCAGGACTCACTGAGTAGTTTGCAGGAGAAACAGACACAGCTCCACAACTGCCACTATATCCTGAATCATGTGTATTCAGGTATACACCATTTATATGCATGTTATACCTTTTAAACAGTTTTTTGCATGTAAATTTTCTTTGTATATATGTATAGTATCCTCATTATAATTATTTTTCTATTAATTGTTATTGACAGGAAAATTGTTATTTCATGGTAATACATATTCCTTATTTTGTCAATACTAAAGAAAATTATGTAATGGCTGTTCCCTTGCAAACTTTTCTGTGAGTCCTACTGCAATAATTTTGTCATGAAGGACAATTGTTTTAAATTATTTTTTACCTTGATATTTAAATTTAGTTTCATTATTTTTCTATATTTTGAGGGACATTTATTACTTATATTCAGTGGATGTTTACTACTTATTTTTGGTACTGGATTTTTATTACCAATAATCAATATATTATTTTATAAGAGATAGATTTTATTATTACCTTCATTATCATCACAAACACTACTGAAGTCTTGTTTTTTGTCAAAATTATTTCCTAATTAAATTCTATATAAAGTAAAAACTTTGTACATCATTGAATTAAGATTTTAATACTGATCAACATTAATGATATTACCAAATGAATTATAATAATAGAATTATAGAGCATCAGCTTTTCAGAAAAGGTGTATTTACATTTAGAATTTCACAGAATGTACATCCTATGTTTAAGTAAAAATGTACAATCTAAAAAGATAAGCAGACATATATATTGCATAAAAATTGTGATAAATTTATGATTTTGTTACATATCAGAAAATATTTTTGTATTTAATGTCTTCTAGAGAATATATTTTTTAAACATAAAAAAAATAATTTTAAGTAAAAATCTGATTATAGTTTTGATTAAATAAAATAATTATTAACATATTATGTGATATTTCATCAAGAACTATAAATTTAATATTTAAGTGATGCATTCTTAAATAAATTTCAGGAATCAATAATATTTGTTTTTGGTATAATTGTGGATACCATAGAAGGATAGTATATATCATAAACAGAACTTAATATACATAATTTTATAGTTTATACTATACGCATACATATTTTAAAATATTTTCGGAAATGATTCTTAACACCTACGAGATTTTGTAAATGTCAAGATTCTCGACACTATACAGTTGACATTCAGCCATCCAGAACCCAATATATTAACTGTCTATAATTGTAAATAAATATTCAAATTACCTTCCAAAATTCATCCGTTGCCTTAACTTTATTTGGATTTTCAACAATATCTTTCATCCAGTCTTCGTCGTCCTCCATTTTAATACAAAATTTTTATCGATGTTTGAAATTAGTTTTATTGTAGTTTTAAATTTGAATAAGGGACATGTTAATTTTAAAAGTGATGAAATTAGTATAAATTTAATTATATATAACCACACAATGTAAAAACTGTAAAAAAATAATTTTTTTGTGATACAATAAATTTTTTATTCTTTTGTTACTAATAAAAACATCAATATAAAACTCCTTCCCTTAAATTGTAAATGTCATAATGTTAGTGTGAGAATTTTTAAATATATATTTTTTTTAGAAGCATGTCCTTTAAAACATAATATTTTATAATAATTTAACCGTCATTCAGTAAAATTTGCATTTACATAATTAAAACAATACTCATCTTTTAGAATTATTTGAAAAATTATATTATTTTTTAGATAGCTAAAAATAGCTACGATATAACGTTTCGCAGGAGGTGTGGGGGTGTGTGGGTTTGCTTCAGAATAATGTCGAGTATTAAAACGCGTTAGGGGTCGGGGAGTATATTATAGTATATATCTCATTGCGTTGCGTTACCCATTATGTAAATTGTTAGATTTTTTGAAGCGGTTATTTAAAAGAAAATCGGCTAGGTAAAGCTTAACAGTAATTATATTTTTGCTTACGAAGGAAGGTGGTAATTTCCTACGCGTAACGTTATAAATTGTGTAGTTTTTGCTGTTGCGTTACGGTACGTAAACCAGGGTAGTGCAGGAGGATCTTTCAAAACCTTATTTTTGCGTAAAATATTTCATTTAATTTCTACGTTGTATGATAGAGGCAACCGCATACATTTAAGTAGATTACAGATGAGGCGCTCCAGCTTACCAATCAAGGAGCCTAAAATTGTACACTATTTCATGTTGAATTTTTTAAAACATATATATATTATAAATACTGATCATGAGTCACTATTTCAAAGATTTGATCAATTTTGTAAAAATTTAGCATATTATGAGAATCTTATTAAAGTGGTACAATCATTTTATAAACTAAAAGACTTGATTTATCGCAACATTGTATATTATATTAAATATATTTTACTTTTCATTAGCATTATATAATTAAATATAAGATATTCAAATTATTTGTGCTTGATAGAATTCTGGCTAGTCGAGTATAAATTAAAGAGCAATACTAATTTTGATCGAAAATTATGCGACATATGTGAAAATATGATATTAATCGTATTGTATAGTCAATTAAAAAATGTTTTATGATTTTACTAATTACAATTTTACGATTTTTTTAATAACTGTACAAAATGAAACTTTAATATTTTTTTGACAGCAATGCCATCTCGTACTGTCTTCGCTTGCATGTAGTTCTTATATCGACTCCGTGATGTCACTCCAGAACTATATCGCATGCGTTCGGACACAAGATGGATTAACAAAAATCTTCGACACACAAGTGGGGTCCTGCAAGGCGATACACTTGCTCCACTCCTTTTCATTATTGTACTGAACGCAGTTCTGTGTGATTTGTCGACGACCTGGCTATCCTCAGTCGAGACAAAACCACATACAAAAGACATCCATTTAGAGCGTCTCGCCATGTCAGCAGCAAAAGTTGATCTGATTACCAGTGCTCCTAAAACGAAGATCCTCAAACTTGGCCTACAAAAAATACCTATGCGGTTGCTCAATGGCACCAATATAGACCGTGTTGACGACAATTTGTTTATATATCTTGGATCTGGTTATCTAGCATGGGTAGCAGCATGAAAATTATCTACTATATTCCACTCGTCAGCAGACAGAAAATCCAAACTGCGTCTTTTCTCGGCCACCGTCGTACCTGTTCTGGCCTATGGCCTGGAAGCACAACTCCAACGATCCCGTTGATGATCACTCGTCTCAATGCAACTTTAAGGGCACGTACATTGCCGCTTCGCACACATATTGTGTCCATTTTTAAGATAAAATTACAAATCAAGATCTCATAAAGCTTTTAGTTAAAGTAATTGTCTTTCGCCGTAAAAAATCACTGACAAAGCAAAACCACAGTTTGTATATATAGCTTTCGATCTGGCTCATGAACTGTCGAAGCTACGCAGACGTGACATGAACCAACTCCTGTAGTAGCTAGTACACTGCGCTAATGCTGCAACAACAACAATTAACACTTTCCCCTTAAAATAGCGTCATGGATTATATTATTATTTTTGTATATGTAATCCTTCTTTTTGTACCATTATATTATATATGTAAATATCATTAAATAAAAAATAAGAATCTATTTATAAATAGTAAAACTTTTATCATGCATAATTTTAAAAATTCTATTAATAAACCATTCAATAAGAAAATAAAATTTCAGAACGTGTTCATAATTAACAAAATATTACCTATTTTATTTTAAAATTAATAAATACACTAATTATTAGGTATATAGTTCATAATATATAATAAATGTATTACAAATTACAGAATAAATGAATTATATGTATAATTTTATGCTGTGCAGTTAATGTATACATAATAAATATATATATTACAGCCATGAAGCTTAGTGTGAAATCAAATTATTGGCAAATATTCTTATGAACATTGGATCATTGTTGGATAACAGTTCCACCATAAGAATGTCATTATTTAAATAACTATATAGGGGAATATATTATTTGTAAGTATATAAATATATACAGAAGCAGCAGGTTTGTAAAGAAATATCACTGGAGAATGATAGAAAAAAAGGAAGTATTTCTATAGCCCATTTTCTTTCTTTCTGTTATAATACATTTATGTTTCAATAATCGTATAATGTACTTCAATATAACATATTAATTAACCGAATCACAAATAACTAATATACATAATATGCAATAATTGTTACATATTTTAACAATTAACTTATTAACTTAGATCTATTTACTCAAACAAGTGTGGACGGAAGACATTAAATAATTTAAAAGAAACAAAGTCATAAACCAAAAAGTTCAAATATATTGACAGAATATTAAACTCTGCAAAAAGCAATATATGTTTAAGAAATATTTGTTTTTATTTATAATGAAAGAAGTAATATGTAAGATTAATCTTCTAAACTATTATTTACATTCATAAACATAATAATATATAATAATATAAACGATAATTTAAATGGAATAATAAATGTAAATCATTAATGAGTATAACAAAAAATATTAAAGTCCCTCCAAGAAAAAAACTATTTAGTTAAATTGATAGAACTATAAAACTATACGTGGTGAGATTACCAAATTGGATTATATATAAATGATTTAATATGGCAAACATTTTTTAACGAAACGTAAATTTAAAAAAACAATGTAATTTAAAAATTCATGTTTAAATTCTACAAATGATCATGAACAAATTTTATTTGAGTGTACAAATTTTCAATAACATCGACTTGAAATTTGAAGCGATTATTACCTAATAAAAAATTATTCTAAAACCTGCATTCTTTCAATACATTAATGAGTCTGAAGTTAAGATAATTAATTAGATAATTAAAGTGCCGCGCATAGCTTCTACTTGTCCACTTAAACGATGAATAAAAAACTGGTCACCTAATCACCTTTAACTGCACCCTAGTCTTAACTCTCTTGAAGACCTCTACCGCCTCACTATAGGAGAGACCAACCAGACTCTCCCCGTTGACCGCAATAATCTGATCCCCACGATTCAACTGTCCGCTAAGAGCAGCTGCACCGTGTTCATAGATTGTCTTCACAAAGATTGGGAGATCCCCATAAGGGGAGTCCACTCCACCGACTATAGAAAACCCCAAACCACGGCAGCATCGATCAAGAACCATCTCAAGAACTTGAGGACACTTGGTTGGTTTGGTGATAATCGATGAAGACTTTCTAGAGTAAAAGTACAAAAGCATTTTAAAATGTGAGAATTATTGTGTATGTATTTTAATTGTATAGTGAACATTTAATCAATAATTCTGTTTGCATTTAGAATGTATTCAAATTTAATCAATAATCAGAAGTTTACGTTAAAAATTTAAAAATTCAGTAATTTTTTGTGTTTATATTAAAATTTAGTCACAATTAGTAACTAACACGAAATATACATTTCCAAGGACTCTGTAGTTATATACCCTCTCACTTCTCATTACATTTCATCACCTCCTCTATATAATCCAACTTCGACTATCGCTCTCCTAACATCAAACAAAAAGTAGCCACTTTATACAGTGGTACTTTTCTCTTAAAAAGCCGGCGAAATATATGAACATTAAAATTTGTTTTATTTTTTGAAAACCATTTGCTAATTTGTTATAATTAAAGTCATTTTAAAAATTCTTGCAGATCTTAATTTAGATCTAAAAATTCTTGCAAATTCTTAATTGACTCCAGCTATGACGAAAAAGGTACAAACGTTGACTCTCTATAATTGTAGATAATGGCATCAAACATTACGAAATGAACGTCTGCCAGTGTTGGGAGGGTTGGCTTGGACAACAGAGCTTTTATTGTTTCCCCATATTAAAAAATAGGAATATTTATGCAATTGTATGTGGTTTACTTTACAAGAAAATGCCTATTTCTTATAAAGTATTTGGTTTAAGTTTGGAAAAGTTTTGTTGTTTATATGATTTTGAATATATAACTGATTTTTTCATACTAAAACAAACAGTGAACACATATATGTCGTATAATTTTATTTCCATATGCTTTTGAATATAAGTATTAGACTCAATTTTGTGTGAATTTTCGTGTTTTGTGCCAAATTCAAAAGCATATTAAAATAATTATATATTTTGACACATGTGTTCATTTTTTGTTATAATATAAAGAAATCACTTATATATTCAAAATCATACACATAACAAAACTTTTTAAACCCTAATTAAACCTTATATTTTATAAGAAATAGGCATTTTCTTGTAAAGTATCCTAATACTGTACAAATATTCCTATTCTTTAATGTATGGAGAAAAAGCTCTGGGGTGCAAACAAACTCTCCCAAAACCGGGAGACATTCATTTCGGAAGGTCTGACACCATTTAAAAGAGGGTCAATGTTGCTATCTCGTTCCTCATAGCTAGTGGAAGCCAGCTTCGGGACAGTGCAGAGGACCCTTTCTATATGCTGCTCACCCTTTACAATGGGAAGCCAGAGCCTTCAGTATGAAAGGTGCGGCCGGTCGAAGTTCTAAAGATGCGGTCAAATCAAGTTGTAGTAGACTTACAACCTCTTCATGGGAAAGATCTTTTGTTGTGTGTTTGTTAACTGAAAGAATTTCATCCCCGATCTATCGATAAAGGTTGATATAAAATAGTTATAATATTTCATCACACAATACTTTAAATATCTGCTATAAATACGACAAAGAAAATTATATTGCTTTACGTTTAATAATGTTATAGTTTGCATAAAATTTGCATTATTTATATTTAAAAAGTATATTGTATATTACTTTTATTTTAGATTTTATATTATACTACTGATAAGTAACATTACATTTAATTAGTATATATTAGTAAAATAGTTGAAACTCGCCGAAATTTTGCCGGATGCTGACGCTATTCCTCCGGGGGTCACAGCGGTGACTACCACTGGAATGCGACCCATAGAAGTCGTTTGACCTCCTGCTATGTTTATACCAAAAGAGTTACCCATCTTCCGAGTTAAGGTCACAGTTGAACAGATTCCTTCATCTCTGCCTATCAACTGCTCCTTTCTCAACTCCAGACGATTGGCGTCCTGTTTGTGGTGGAGCATCTCCATTGGTAACAAGGCATCTCCATCAGGGTCCAAAGGTGGTGGTATACTTAGGGTGCCTCCCGAATGACTATTTTCTTTAGCGTTGCTGTTTTCTGAAAGAAAAATAATAAATTAAGCCGAATAACGGAATGTGTCATGGAGGGGCGATGTAAAATTTCATTAAAAGCCAATTAAATCAAATTATACTCTCTCTGCGCAAATTTAATTCACAAAATAACTATAAAATATATCAATAAAATTTAACATAAAAGAAATGCATATTATATCCATATAATTTTACTGCAAATAATATAAGTGCAGATAATCAAGAAGAAGAAAAAATTTAATTGAACACAAACAGTGTGACATTTTGACGTTTTGATATTCACACTTAATTATGCATTTTTGCTATATATTATAATACTGATTTGATTTAATGGTTTTACACAATGTTAACAATGTTTACTGTTCTTATAATATTGAGGTATTTAAATTGTCGACTATCAAACAATGAATTTCTATATTTTCAAAAAATCCAATAATTTCAAACTATCGAATTTGGTTGTTTAAACAAAAACTGTTTCGATGTTTGTAAAGTTAAAAAATATTGGAATAGTGAGGAAATATAATATTTTATATCATATTAAACATTTCAGAAGACTTGAGAGTACAATTTGCGACTATTAAAATTTGTTTTTGACAATATGAACATGTTTTGTTTACGTATCACATATTTTATTATGTTTTACATATTTTATATTATAAACTGTTTTATCTTCAAACTTAAAAAAATAGAATTAAGCAAATGAAATACATTTTTAAATAGATATATATAAATAAAACCAATAACAGTTAGGATGAAAATACAAATTAGGATTTGTCGTTTTAAAAATGAGAGCAATAATTTAGTTAATGCAACAACAAAACAATTTTTTACAATTTTTCTTTAGATTTTTATATTTAATAAAAAATTAAATTAAACAAATTATAAAAATAGCATATTGGATAGTCGAATAAATATGAATGGTACACATAAATGATACACAGATATCAAATTGTTATATAAGGCTAATATCAGATTTACATGACTTGGACGAGTCCCGTTACAATTATAAACGTATCTGACAAAATAGGAATTCCGATATTTTAAACAGTTGAAATTCGTAATATAGCTTATATAGTATATATAGATACACGAAGAATCTTTTGGTTCATATTTTGTCATCGACGAAATATATAATAATGAATAACGTAATTTTTGGAAACTATAGTATGCCTATATAAGGGAGCACCACCATCAGGTTCTATAAGGGGATTTAATATCATAATCTGCAGGCATGCTACTATAGAAACCACCGAGGAGAAGAAATGCAATAAAAATAAGCTTATTCTTATATTCGCATAATCGTAATAACTTTTTATTAAATGGTCGTTTTCTAAAGAGTCAATGATAATATATCACAAGTATAAATAAACAGTTTAGAATTAAAAAGTAAAAATATAATTATGAGGTCTATACCTACTTTTTATTTATTTATTTAGTGTAATTTGGGTACCAATATAATAATCAAAACTACTAAAGGTAGGAACTCGAAAGAATAAAGGAAATCGAGGAGAGATCTAATTTTTTAAATGTGAAAAAGATCAAAAAAATGATTTTTAAATTGTTTTTGTATACATTACCTCATCATCATATGTTTTAAATCTTGAGAAAGTTAAGGATTCTTAAAATCAAATATTTCTAAAGATTATACGAATTGTAATTCTTCTTCAATAATGTTTGAAATCACAATTAATCGAGTATATATTTGGTACGTTAAAAAACACGAAAAAAAACCGTTTTTGAAATCAGTCATTTTATATATTTAAACTTTACATGTGATGTACAATTTTATAGATTACTATATTTTGTGTGAAGTGTAGGAATTAAGCTTTAAATAAATTGATCAAAACAGCTGTTCTAATACTAATTTAAAGTAAACGAAAATTAGAAAAGCAATTATATATAAAAATCAAGTTCTACATTCTAAAAATATTACGAGGTTTCGAAAAAGTATGAATATAAAAATGAAATAAATAGGTATATTATTTCCATATATACAGATAAATAGATAGATAAAATGTAAAAGCCAAGCATATTAAAGAAGTAAACAGAATATATTAAAGCAAGCGAAAGTATAATAAGGTACCTTGTTACAATTGGCTCTGGATTTTTCCGGGGATTTCTCGAGAAGAACATTATTAAAATAACGTAGAGGTATATATGTTTAAGGCAGTCTGCCTTTGAAATTGGAAGTAATAAGCGATAAATTTGGCCTTCGTAGAAAAATTTGGAATTGGCTTGATAGTGAAATGATGTGTTTTTGTAGTTCAAATTAATAAAGAAATAGTTTGTGGAAAGAATGCGCAGCAAAAAAAAAATGGATCGGATTACAATCATTTCAATGTCTTCATATAAGTATCAAATTATAATCCTATTGTTTCTAAAAATGTGATGTGTGTTAGACTACTATAATAATATGTCGGTAGAACAGTTCTACTCGGGTGTGAATATTGGTGATCCCCCTGCCAAAAAATACAAATAAGCCGAATTCGTGTTAAAAATATGTAAAATAGTATGTTTTCTGATTTTCAGACATTGTCTATATATAAATTTTAACCTTTAGTACAAAAAATATAGCAATGTAATGAATACTGTTTAAAAATTAAAATCTAAAAACAAGTGTGTACCGTATTACATAAATATTAATAGTTTAAAAAAAAAACTGCAAACATGCAAAGCCTTAAAAAGCTTTCATTTATAATCACGAAGAAGCTCCACTATTCGACACATCA
>JAUZNC010031101.1:89635-101782 GCA_034780395.1 Vannuccia rotundouncinata | reverse complement strand
AAAAAAACTGCAAACATGCAAAGCCTTAAAAAGCTTTCATTTATAATCACGAAGAAGCTCCACTATTCGACACATCATCTTATATTTAATGTCATTTGTTTTAAAGGAAGGAATCTTAAATGTCTTTTCTAAATGAATTAATAAATAAATAATATTTTTTATTTATAAAATATAACAGATTCAGATTATCATAATCCAATATTTCTTATGCAATATTATTAAACTGTTACACAACTATTACTCCACTGGGTCGTATTTATCTTTTAAAAAAGTATTTTACACCAAAACGGTATCCATATCATATTCTATTAATCGCTTTTGGTACCCTATCGGTATTTGATTTTGGTGTATTAATAAACAGAAATAATTTTTATATTTTGAAATTGTGCAAAATAAATGTTCTTTCTGCAAATTGCGCAAAATTTAGTTTCTAAAGAGAAAATAATAATGAAAAATTATTTTTAATTTGATTATTTGCAATAAACTAATATTTATTATAGGCAAGCTGGGTTCAGGTGTTGCTAATTCTCTTTCCCGCGAATGATGCTTATCTTGTATCATAATAAACACTAAACTGTATAATTATATGAATGTTTCACGTTGCCTTTTCTTGCTGTTAATAGATTTTTCCTTATTTTATCTTTTATTGCAAACAAGTATAAATATATTTTGTTGGAAAATTCCATTGTTTTATAATGTTTTTAATGTTTTTTTTTACAAATGCCGCGATTCTGAAAAAATTCTTGAATAAAATGGACAATCGATTCATCTTTAAAATATTTGACTCAGTTTAACCAATATATGACATCTTTGATTGAAGGCTCAAAACTAAATTAAAAAAATCTCGTTGAAATATTTATGCAAAATTTAAACAAAAATCAATATCGATTTAAAATTACACAAAAAGTTTGCAATATAAAACCTTACCATCATATTTCTTTTTCTTTTTCTTGTCCTGAGTTGTTCGAAGTGGACTGGATTCTTGGCAGCTTGAGGTCTCCGAGCTACAATGAATTCGTCCGACTGTCAGCTGTACTCGGCCCATAACTCTCTGAAAACAATGTTAGAAAATTATTACTCCATTTACATAAGGAAGGATAATTATATTAATATTATAAAAAAAAATTGAAATGACAGTTATGTATCCCATCTAAATAATTCGGGTAGATAAATTTATGTAAGATGTATTTTAAAGTTGTTACCTCACAAAGAAAGCAAAACACAAAAACTTCGCTATTATCTTGTATGTATATATTTCCTTAGTTGAATGTATAAAAAATCGATTAACAGCAACCAACCTTAAGAATGGTAGCCACGTGTTCTTGGGGAGACATTCGCACATCGATACCATTGATTTCCAAAATTTGATCTCCAGATTTTAATTTGCCATCAGCTTCAGCGGCGCCCCCTTTGATCTGGGAATGGAACACAGCTACATATAGATATATACGTGTAATAATTGATATAGATAGGCGATTAGGCTTAAAAGTGAGTTTGGTTGTATAACAGTGTAGAATCTATAATTAAACATATATAAACAATTATTAAACCATTTGCACTGATTAGGACAAAAACATCTTCATAAATAAATGACAATTTGTATTACTGCAAACGAAACATCTTTAACAAATATCCCCAGTCTTAAAAATGTTTTTATTTCTGATAACAAATGAACTCACAACAATAATGTTTTGATCTCAAACTTAAGCGATAACTATAAAGATTAATTATTTTTTTATTGAAAATAAAGTTGAAACTATTATGCAAATCATATAATTTTTTCAAACCGGAAAATATGAAAAACGATTTTTAAATAAAAATAAAACACAACTTTGGTCACTGAACTAGTTACAGTTCGGCTTACCACGTCCCATATAAACACGCCAGAATCCGGCCCGCTTCGGCCGACAATACTGAAGCCGAGACCCCGATTCTGACGTCTTGTCAACTCCGTGGTCACCAACTCATAGAGGTCTTCCTCTAACATGGGCGTCTGGTCCCGGAAAACGCGGATTCGAACCCTAGATTCGACTCCTCTGAGTGTCTCCAGGGCCTCTGCGTGGTTGGCCCACCGAAGATCGGTTCCGTTCATCTCAAGAATCTGATCACCAGCCCAGAGTCGGCCATCTTTATCGGCCGCTCCTGATTCATAGACCTCGTGGATGAGAATGGAGCCCTGCGGGGTGAGAAAGGTCAGAATTTATGTCTTAATTGGAATATGAAAGATAAAATAAAGTTGTGGCTTCATTTTGACAGGTTAAACTTATAAAGTCTGTTGTGCAACAAGTAATACATATCTTAGAGTGAATATATTTTAATTTTATCGAGTTGACAAACTGTTTTATTTCGGATACGTATGACTCTGGTTTCAAGAGGATTTGTTTTATAAAATAGTTGTACGAATAGATTTGTAATACAGGTAAATCACAGCAAAATAGAAGTTAAATAAAAACACATATTGTAGAACATTTTATCACTAAAACTTCAATAAATAAAAAAAACAATTTGAGTGATACATTAAATTATGAGGCAAATGTTTGGGTTTTATTCTTTTATTAATTTTATTTATTGCAGCTTTAGCAGTATAATTGTATTTTACTGGAATTTTTATTTTGCCTCTCTGACTCGACCACTTCGCCATATTAAATCAAAGTATCATAGTTTCTTAGAATAAAATAACACTTTAAAAAAGCAATTCGATAAAATCAACATCATAATCTTATTCATTCACTTAACACTCACCAGAAAGGAATCCTTGCCCCCAACAATGGAGATACCAAGACCAACGGTGCCCTTCTCAAACTCAATCTCAGTCTCCCTTCCAGGTCGGATCGGTCTGGTCTCGGGGCCGGGGGGTACAGGAGACGAGGGTGGGGAGGGGTACACTGGAGGGGGCCGGTGCCAACAACGGCCCGAGGAGTTGGCTGGATGGGTGGAGAGGCGAATTCCGGTGGGTGAATGCTTTCCAGGTCCGGTACAATTCACTGTAAACGAGGGAAAAGGGTAAATACTCCATCAGTTGTTACGAATTTAATTACAGGTGTAATTTTTTCTAACCAGATCGATATGCCTTGCCAATAGAAGTTGTCTGAGGGGCAGATATTCTCTTATTGGTGCTGCCTGATCGTCGCCCCACCAATAAGTTGACATCAACGGTTAATGTGCGCAGGACCTCTAGAAGGGAGTCATAAGTCATTGCTGACACCACGGTACTGTTGACCTCCACCAAACGATCGCCACATCGCAGTTGTCCTTGCTGCGATCAAAAGAATATTGAAATAACAGGGATCTCGGAAGCACAGCAAGAGTTAGAGGAGGGGGGGGGGGCACAGGATGAGGGGCCATCTTTCAAATTCAACAGTATAACATTAAATACATTTTGAATCATTGCTATAAAGTTTTTAATTTCTACAATTTGTATTGTATTTGGTATAATACTAAATAGGTAAGTATATGGGGAGGTTGGTAGAGAGAGGTAACTATTCATAAAACTAGATAATTTATTCGGTTTCTATATACATAAGAATTTGCTCTACTTATTGGCTTTTAATTGTGTAATGGATAATAGTAAATCATCATCATATTAAATTTATTTTGGTTAGTATAATAGGTAATAGATAATAATGTATACATAAGTTTTACAATGGAATAATTGCTAAGAGTGGTAAATTATATGTTTTTTGTTAATTAATTACAGTAATAATCTGATTTAATTAAGAAAAACATAATTAGGTACTTCAACATGTAAAGACATACGAGCACAATGGGTGTATGTACAGGCAATCTGTCGAGATATGTATCATTTAATGCATACTTAAGCATAATGTTGTACTCCAAGGAGATTAAAACTGTTCTATTAACCAGCATCAACTAAAAGATATTACATTCAAAAATCATAAAATAGACAGCTAACTACTATATGTTTGTGTGAAAAAAATTTATATTGTCAGAATCGCCTTGAAAAACTAATAAAATTAAGGTTGGCTCTTTAAAAAAACTTTTAAATATAATGTTACATTAATCCATCTTCCTACATGTGTGCCGCCTTTAAGTAATATATCGCCATTTTGATAACACATCAGCTATTGAATACAACCACTTCAGTCATAGTTATAGTATAATTCCACCTCTCTCATTTTAAATATCTCCATGATTAAAATTCCAATCTTTGCAATTTCTTCAACTAATGGCCTCATACGTTGATTTACACTTATATGTGTTATTTATATTGTTCTACTATAGCTTTATTAAACCCAATTTTACAGTCAAAGAGGCAGTCTAAAGGACTAGGAGAACCCGCGATAAAGAAAGAAGGCCCACAGCAGGGCCCCCTTGCCCCCCCCTTCCGTAATAATGTCCCTGAATAATTTACCTTTTTATTTACAATGATGTCCCTTAAAAAGTCAGTAAATCAAAACTTCTGTTAAATTATCTGTCGATTATAATAAAATGAAATTGTATTTATTTTAGTTTTAGCGATTGATTTTATACAGAAAAGGTTTTTCAAATTTTGTTTCTATTGTATTTTAGCTGAATATTTTCATTATTTGCCTGTCTGACACATTTCGACATATTTTTATATACCACAACAACGTTTCCATAAACTCAACATCTCTACTTCAACATCCTGTACTTGGGAGATAATATCTTTATAATAGGTATTCAAATGTGTATATTTCATCTAATTCGGAGAGGCACATTATTGAATATAGACAGGGTAAGAATTTCAAATATATATCCGAGTTTGTATACCTGAGCAGCCGGGCCGTTGGGGGCTATCGCTTGGACAAAAATCCCAGAATCTTCCTCCACGATTGTAAATCCAAAGGTCTGACCTTCCTGTAAAAGACAAATTTTAGACAGATTGAAATAAAAAAGTTAGAACTATAAAAGAGAAAATTTCTAAACGTCCATTTTTATCTGACATTTGTTAAAAAATAATTTAACTTCGAGTAAATTATTGAGATGATTTACAATCTCTAATTAACCATTTCTGTAAAATTTATCGTTTAGTTATGTTATGAAATATTTTATTTAAAATTTTTGACTTTTTAAACACATTAATACTTGATCTCAGCAGTAATTATTTTATTAATATTATACAAAGATTAAAATTAATTGAAACATTTCATTAAGATAGATTAAAATGTACCAAGATATAAAAAAGGAGATAAATAATGTTACAAAAAAGGAAATTGCAGAACTTTTGAAACATGTAGAGGAAAATGGAATTGTTTTAAACGAATGATAACTCGATATATCAGTTTACGTTTAAAATAAAAAAATTTGTAACATTTAAAATGTTGAGTTATGCAGAACCACACTTTGTAATTGTAATAAAATTAGAACTAGAATTTCAATAAAACTAAAAAATATACATATATGATAAACTCTCGTTGATGGGAAACAAACTAAAAAAAACTGTTTACAACAAACATCTAATTTTAGGTAATAAATTAACTAATAAAAGCGAAAAATTCTTTTTCACAGACATTACTCTTTTCTAAGCGGTATCCTCACATCGTAAAAAAATCTAAATAGCTAAAGGGCAAGAGAAAGAACTATCGCGAGAGAGAGGGAGAAAGGAGAGGGGATCAAGTTATAGACGGTGATTCCTAACTGTGTAGTTAGCACGAAGCCAGTTACTCTCTGATGATCTCCCATCTGATCCCTCAGATCAGGATCAAGTCAGTAGCGGGCCAGACAGCGAGGATCACGCATCAATCAACTTGATTTGAGATGCTTCTACATCACTCTGGTCACACAGAGAGAGATAGGGGAGGCGGAAATTTGGTCAAAGTCGACAAAATAGCTGTCCAACTTGCCCAAGGTATTAGTTATATTTTTTAGCTTATTAGCTATAGATTTCTTCCCTAGAATTAAATTCTTGTTTAAATGCGTGGGCGGTGAAAGGAGATCAACCTGATTTTTGAAGAAAATCAAGGTTGAGCAGAGTTAAAGGGAGATGGCTTCAAACATGACCCGAGGACCTGTTCTGTTCAGTCTGATATAGAAACCAACGCAGATTAGAAGAAAGTTTAAGAATTAAAAAAAAAATTAAATGCGAAGAAAATTTGCCTTTTCTCTTTTGCCGTTGCTCATTATAAGAAAAAAATAGTAACAAGTCAGCGGAATAGATATGGCTGTAGATTAGGTCAATGTTTAGATGTTGTTCACTTTTGCACATTATTTTGCACAACAATCATGAAGGGAAACTCTGAGAGAATGCAACGAGGTTGACAATTCTACAATAGATAAGGCGAGATTTTGTAATCACCTCTCAATAGCATAGTAATAAAAACCAGCCGATCAATTTTAAATCACTAATTTTTCAATTGTGTCTATTATTTATTTATTTGAGTAATATCCGTTTTGACCCAAGTTATGAAACCCCAATAATACCTTATATAAGATATCATTAAGCTATAAAAATGCAATGCTGTGGAAATAGATATGAAAAAGGAATTAAGAATTTCGACTTACGAATAAACTAACTGGTTAGAAATCAATACATTTTGATAAAACAAAGAGCAAAGTATGACAAGCGAGTATTACATTAAAAAATATATTTCGAAGTAGGGATATATAATAAATATAATTATTTTTAATCATTCAAAAAGTCATATTTTTTAACTGAATAGGTACTTATTTTTATGAATTTATTAAACATTAGAATGAATAATATTGTAAAATTATTGTTATTGTATAAATAATTTTTGAATTCTTAAACGAGATGATTTTTATGAATATTTTGATTATTGAACAAAAATTTTTAGTTTATCAAAAATGTAAATTTGTTTTCATTGAATGTAAAATAGATACTTTTGAATAATTTATAATAAGCTAGTCATATTTTATAATAATTTATAATTAAATAATCTATTGATATTTTATAATATGGATTACATTACAACAACCACGATAAAAAATATCTCGTGGTGAAAAAATGATACATTTTGTCTCCAAATAATATTAATAGTTTCATAAAATTATATAAATATACTGAAATTGTCACAAAGCATTATAATATTTTGGAGAAATTATAAGTTAATATTAATAATTGCTAAAATCTAAGATTTGCATATAAAATATATTAAAATATTTACAAAAAAATATTTTCAGTTTTCTTCACAAGACAGTGATTTATATTAATTTATACTTTGCTTTACTGGATGAAAAAGAAGAATAAATGAAATTTTAATTTTCTTAAATAATTTTAATCGCTGAATTAATCGTTTCTAATCCAGAACAAAATCTCATATTAAAAATATAAAATAATAAAAATAGTATTTTAACATTTAAAAATAGTAAAACCGGATTATAAATATATTACTATACCACTTCTAGACTTCAAAATGAATTTAAAGCGTTGAAATACATCTACTGAATATAATTTAAATAAATTCAAATATTTGAACAAAACAATTTAGAATTATAAACATTTTCATAACAGAAACTAAACTTTGATGCGAAGTAGTTTACTTTTGTTAGAACTATCTTGACAAACTCCTCGGTCATTGAATGAGACCGGAGACTAGGATGTGGAAGGGAGACACTCGATGTCTTTCTTTGATCTTCCCCACTATTGTTCCAGTTGGACGTCTGGGAAAACGGCAAAGGATGTCCGGAACCGTCCTTGCTCTGGGTCTAGAGAACGGAAAACGCATACTGAATCAATAACAACTTATTTCATTTTATTTGTTTCGATTTTTTAGATATACTCTCATAGATGAATGAAAATTAAAACAATTTAAACTAAAGTTAATTAAGTAATCATTGTTGAACAAGTGTTTTCACACTATTTTGTGATTTGAAATGCACCTCAGATAAAGCCGCCGCACACGTTTGTGAGAGGAAATTATAATAAAACGCGACATGAACTTTCTGTTTATATATATTGATGGAGAATTTATTGTTTGTACATTATTTATTGCAACTATAACACGTTTCGTATACTTTATGCAGCAACAAGATCTAAGGCCCGCATATAAACACATTGATTATACATAAGTCAAAGGATATAATCCACACATATTATAGTAGAGTGCTCCATATTTTATGCCCCATAATAATGTATGAATATTTAGTTTATGTGCATATCCATTTATTGAACGATGCCAATTCTATCTGCAAACCCAAGACTTATTCAGATATCGTCAAGTGGCATTTTTATCGACATGATCGTACGTATGTAATCGTACATTTTTGGAAATTTAAAGATCTGGAGAGGCGAGGGAGATTGGGAAAGTAAAGTCATAGGGAACATGTGGCTAGCAGACATAACACACTTCAATTTCCTGTGGGGCGAGAAATTTGTCTCAACCCTACATTCTACAGTGAGAGAGGAAGAAAATAGCAATGCATGCAAAAAAAGTGGAGCAACTTGACTGGCAAAAAGGATCCTATGCAACATCCAGACGATAAATACAGGTTCTTCCATAAATCAAGCCAGAGGAACCCTTCCAAACTTTAAAAATCTGTTGCCCAAAAATATGGAGTAGAGCTTTTCAAGTTACAGACTGTTTGAAGCAACTACTCATATAGTTTGCTCTATATTATACACTTGCAGAAGTTATCGAGAAAACCTCGTTGACATTTAACATGACTGACTATATATATTATATACTTGACTCTGGGTATAAAGCATATAGGCCTACTATGTAAATTGTCATAGCGACAAAATTGGCCTATGATGAGAAATTTATTAGTTTATTAATGAAAGGGTATAATATTATTTTAGCTGTAATTATTACTGAGATTGATAGAATGTGTTTCAATGTTAATCAGATTTTGCCGAAGACCCGGAGAATTATCTCGAGAATTACATTCTTGCCGAAGTCCCGAGTGAGTTATGATTTCTAATTTGGTTTTGGAAATGGGAAATGAAGAAAGTATGTACAGGTTTTTCGAGCTCTATCCTCGACAATAAAACTAATAAAAGAAAGTTAAAAAACCCATAAATCACAGTTGATGATGGATACAAGTAAAATAACGACTCTTTATAAAGAATTATTAAACAGATTAAATCTCGTTTGCTTTAATATTTGGTTTATGTATATCAACTGAAAAAAACAAACTGTAAAATTTTATTGATTTGAGATTGAAAAATTATTATTAATTTATTTTAAAACTTTAAAAATGTTTAAGCATGATCCAATTTGAATTTTTTATTTTTTATTGAATATCTTTGAATGTCTTTATGGCGCATTTGAGTTTTATTCAAAGCAATTTTCATGCAATCTTTTAATTTTGATATAATCAAAATTCTAATTATGATAATTGAAATATGATGATGATAATTTAATCGATATTGAATCATTAAATTCGGTATCGGTTAATAAAATGTGGATTCGACAATATTACAAAATGTTTACCTCCACTATTAGCGATGAATCGATTTTTGGAGTAGCCGCCATACAATGCAAATTCTTTTCGTCGCGGTGAACGACGACTTTGAGCGCATCGGTTTTGCAACTGTTGATGATGGGAGAAGCGTTGAGATGACTTCGTCCATATAGGACATGTCCGTTGATCTGTGGAATTTGAGAAACAAACATTTAAAAATAAGAATTACAGGAATATTTGTTTATGTAAAATAAATGCAGTTTTACTATTTATTTTTGCCCGTCATTTAAACTATTTTCTATGAATATTCTGACAGTTTTAAAATCATAAAACATGTTTTTGGTTCTTATTTTGACTGTTTACAAATGCTTATCCAAAAAGGAGTCAATTGACTCTATATAAACATTATTCATACTTGAATCAAACAAACCTTGATTATTATTTAATTCGGAGTTAATTCTAAAATTATTTCAAAAACCAAAAGTGTAATTTTCTAAATATTTGGAAATATATAAATTTTCTAAATATTTGAAGTACATAATTTTTTTATACAACAAAAAATCAATTACAATATACAAAAATAGTCTGTGAAATTGTACCTTTTCATTTAATCATTATCCATAATATTTTAAATCATATAATTTTCAAGTGAATTGATCGAGACGCACACACATTTTTATAATTAAAAATCAAATAATAATTTAATAATTTATTTAATATTTATGATATCTTGTAACATTTCGGACAAATAATGTCACTATATAGTCACCGACAGAATTTGATAATAAAACATTTTAGGTTAATTAAACTTAAACAGTCATTCAATTACGCAAAAATTATAATTCAATAAATACAACTATCAATATTAATTACATTAATTACAAACTAGGCAAGCTATTATTAAGTTATAAATTTGTAAACAAAATGCTTAAAATCATGAAAACTTTTGCACTATAATGTAAAACATTTAGCTTGAAAATTTTTGTTTCTGAAATATATTTAGTGAAGTTTTCACTTACTCGACTAATGTGTTTTTCTGTTTTATCAAAAAACTTGGGTATTCAACTCTTGACAGTTGCTGATGAAATACAACACGAATTGAAGTAATCGGTATTCTCTTTCATCGTAATCTTAAAATTAAGTCAAATTTCTTACCTCTCTTCTCTTTTTTCTCTTCATTCTCGATACATTTATTTTTGAATTCCCCAATTAAGTAACACTGTATATTTTATATTCACCTGAAGATGCTGTTCAAAATTTGATTGCAGATTTTAAAACTCCCCAAACACAAGATTGATTAATGAAAGTATTAATAATTATTTAAAGGCAATAAATATAATAATTTAAATATATACAGAAATTGAATGCAAATATTTGTAATTTGTTTGTCGGAAAAGCCTCTAGACAATTTGTGTTTATGTACATTTTTATGTAAAATACTTGTAATTTGTTATGATGCGAAATTAAAGAACGTTTTTTACGAACATTTTTTACGGATCGGATTAGCCTATATATTGATATGAGTATTGCGGATATTGATTGATATTGCGGATTTACACATGTTACAAATTCTTTTTATGACATTTATTCAAATGAAACACAGAAATGGTCGTCCTTCTTGTTGCTAATCTTCCGACAAGCACAGTTGCTAACCAGTAACGAGGTTGGGCTTGAACCTGCTACGAGACAACGTCCTTCTGCTTCTGCTTTGCACACTGATTTTATACATACAATTTAAAGGAATTAGATATTCAACTATAAATTAGTAAAATAATGTTCGAGATGAAACGTTTTATTGCTATGATTTGAATTTTAGTTACAGGAATATTGGAGGGATAGTTTTCGAAGGAAGGTCACGTATTTTAATTTATTTATGAATGAGACAGTAAGAATAAATCTTACATGAAAATAAAATGTGCTGAAAATGGAGGGGTAAATTTTGAATTTTATTTGATATTCTGAATAACATTATATTTTGTGTTATACTTTCAAGTTCATAAAATGGTACATGATAATAATTTAACTTTTATATAAACATATTATTTACTCGTATTTATATATATGTGTAACAAGTTTTGACTAAATATTTTAATTATGGTTTTATAAATCGTCTACAAATTAAGAACATTTTAAATTATAAATAGATTAATATTAAAACTCTATAAATATATAAGTATAGGAATAAAAATAAGTATGTTAATAATACTAAATTGTAGAGAAATATATGTAATAATTGTTCATAAGAATTTATTTTTTAATGCATCTTTTTGCAAAATAAACTATATTTTATTATTGTATTCCAGTAAATTAATATTTATAATTTGAAATAAAAGAGAGAAACAGTTTGAATAATAAGACAGAAATAATTAACTATAAGATATTACTATCAACCTTCAACATCAAACGTTTATTTTCTATTGTAACTATATTCCTATTAGTTTATTTTCCCATTCCAAACTTTACCGATTTGTAATAAGTTGTTTTATTATTATTTACAATTATTAACGAATATATTTAATTCTTTGTTCCGCAGTCACAAACCGTTACCGAGAACAAATAAATAAATAAAATTATAAGAAGTAGTAATTATAGACAGGTTGATAATTCAACACAATAAATTGAGAACCACACGACTGCATATTTCCCGTTGTCATGAGGATTTGCTCCCTAGAGTTCGCGTAATCTCTCAGTACAGACCAAAATATATAGTCCTTGTATATATATATACGTGATACCATTTCTATAAAGAGCCAAGTGTAATATTTTTTTTGTGAGATTCAGTTAATTAATAATGTATTAAAG
>JAUZNC010031101.1:63692-79737 GCA_034780395.1 Vannuccia rotundouncinata | reverse complement strand
TTTAGCCACGCAGTTGAAATAGTTTAATTACACATACTATCCACAAACAGAAACATTCGTGTGGAATATAATTAAGACAAAAAGAAAAGTTATTCCCCAATTTGTTCATTCGGATTAACAATTGAGACCAATACAATTATAATTAAAAAAAAATTGTTCAATCACAAAATACGGAATAGTTTGATTGTATCAAAATTAGAATGTTTAATTATTAAATTAAACATTTTATTAACCTTATATATAAATAGTATCACAACTAAATTAATATATTTAGAATTAGAATAAGATCTCTATATTTCATCCAATAAAGTCTATTTCATTCCAAGATCATATTAATTTAAGATAATATTGGATAACAGATTTTGTAAAAAATTAATTAAAAATTCAGTTGGAATATTGCGTTTTACAATAAATTCATTTATGCATAGTACAATAATTTTCAAGATTTTAAACAATTAATTGTGTTCAAATGAATAAATGATCCTGGTCCAATTTTAATGGAAAATCCCTTAAAATATGAAATTAGAATATAATGTGTACGTATTTTATTTAAAAAATAAAATTACTTATATAAACTATTTTTAAATCCTATTATTTGAAATGTACGAGCATTATATCAGTAATATGCAGTAACACTGCAAATAAAATGTTTGATATTTCGTCTCAAACTATAATTTGTGTTGTTATTCTTAATTGTAATTTCAAGGTCACACTCTCCTCATTTTAACATTCTACCTAAATCATTGAAAAATATCCAAATATTGTATTATTAACTTTATAGATTGTACTTTAAAAGCATAATGTTATAAAAAGTATATTCTAAAAATGTAAAAACAAATAGAGTTGCAAAATTTAATATTCTGTTATATAATTGACATTTTATTAAAACTCCATGAAATTATAATAAATCAATATTAAAATAATCAATAATGCCCTAAATATTTTCTTATCGTTTATTACACTTGGTACATAGTACATAGTACCAACTGTTGTTCATATTAGATATAGTTGCTATGCAACCTATCGCATTATTTTTAAATTCAATGTGCCCTACACAGTACAACATATGGTTGATTGGAAAAGGTTTCTGGACAAAACAACTGCATTATTCAGATCTTCTCGGATCGTCAAACATGTCTACATATCTTTTTAGTGTCTAATTCATATGGAAGTGATTCGAACAATATGCTCCAATAGAGGAATGAAAAATAATTACAGCAGGACAATCACAACATCACTTCCTTACCATTATCGAATTCCTCGCCCCCTGGAGTCTCGGAATGGAAGTTCATTCTAAAAAACTGTTATGTAACACACTTCAGTCAGGAATAACGTGCACTACGATTTGCGATTTGATAATCGTCAAGAGATGCAGTGGATAGATAGTGTAAACTTCACAGTAATGGATCACATATATAAGTGTCGTTCAAATCAAATATGCAACCCGATCGCAGCTGGAAAATGTCACATATTTATTCGTAGAATTGGTGAACACGCCGAAACAACTGGATCTCTTAGTTGATAAAGCAGAAGGATCACACAATGAGCCCATTTAAACAGTATTTACTCGTCTTTACTTAATAGCTTGAAGTATATGCGGATTCATATAGAAGTAGGCTTACTTAATTATACAAGAAACTTGTTAAGCTCACTCGTATAATTAGGAGTAATTGACATTGTACAGGAAGGAGTGTATTGGTATGAAAGGTTAGATATCGAATTAATAATAGACAAGACAGCTTGTACTGAAATCCTGTCTTCACCGAATACATTAATATATGGAGAATGAAGTACGCGCCATTTTGAGTAGAAAGCATGGGACAAATCAGCGTAGATTTTCAGCTATCTTTGCCATAGAAACCAATCAGAAAGCTTTAATACTGCTGCTTCAGTAATGTATGTTCAGTCAAAACCTTACCTTACCAGTGTTTTATGAACTACACAACAATAGTATATCCAGTTGTAATGGTACAATAAAACTTATGCATTAATTATCGATTAAGAAAACTTTGTGCTATGAAAAACTTCCTATACTTCGCGGTGTGAGGCAAATGTTTGAACCGATTACTTAGGTATATACGTGTTGCGAGATTGTGGATCATTGAAACCCTCCGTCCAGCTGGCGATAGAGAAAGAGAGATACAGAATTTGACCTGGCGCAGAAAGCAGCTGACTTTAAGATCGCTTGCACTGCCTGGACAAATGTATACTATAGAATGATTGCTATATAGTGTATGTCAGTTCTGGGTCAATATTTGAACCCCGACGGCAAAACTTAAACCAATTAAAGGCTCATGTTGTAGGCGAGGGTTGAGAGAGAGGAGATAAGACGGTGTGAAGGGAGAAGGATAACGATAGAGAGCAAGCAGAACGAGTAGAAGGGAGGGTATAGTAGCCTAGCGTTTTTATCATATGTATATATATAAATAATCACAAATCGATGTTAATACCTGTTAAGTTATACAAGATGGACACCAGAAAATAATGATGTATGTGGTTAATGGTACGAGTATTTATTTGGTAATATTTGGAACCATGCGAAGTTAAATATGTAACGTTGAAAACACACAAAGATTAAAACTTTTGCTGCGTTCTTGATAAGATGATTTAAATATGTTTCAATGCTGCAATTAATGTCGAGAATATTTATAAAAGTCTTTAAACGAGTTTTAAATATTGATTATATGTTTGCTATTTACACAGCTGCTTATCGCGACAGTATATTATATAACTGTAAACAATATTATTTGATATTCAAAGCGATGTCACATAGACGAATCTACATAAACGAATTAATTAGTCATATATCTCATACATATCTTCAAATGCAATATTATAGGCATATTAACTTAATTGACATGTAAATTATAAAATTGCTTTTGATTTGCAAGTAACAGGAGATTTACTATTCATTCATGATAATCGATGGAAAAATGAAAACCATTTGATATTGATTGGGCTGTATAATTCGCCAAAAAGTTTTTTTTAAATAATGCATTTCTGGTAATTTTTTACGGTCTATGATTTTAAAATATATTATCTAATTTACTTTTTGCCATTTTACCTGATATATCCCACTTTTAGCTCAAGACATACTTGTGATATTGAGTTCTACACATATATTTAAGTGTTTACTTATTTTATAGATTATAAAAATGTAATTCTTTATTCTAAGATAATCCCACACTAAAAATCAGAAATTATTAAAAAAAAGTAATCAATGGCTGTCGATTAACAGGTCAACACAATTTTCTGTTTGTAATAATTAATCTTAATTCACATTTACGTTTTATAAAATTAATATTCTTATATTTTAATGCTGTCCAATTTATAGTAAAATTATTTAACTATTTTAATTAGTTTTTTTAATTGTAGCTAACAACAGTGGTTCATATATGCAATATTGTTGCCAGATTTCTATGCAACGGTTGCCAAATTGTTTTTCGATATATTTTTTTCTTCATTTATAATTTACATTGAAAATTTGTTAGTTGAAATTATGGATGTTATTTGTATTAACATTAAAAAGAATAAAATATGAAAAAAGCCATTTTGAAATCGTTATATGAATTGAATAATTCAGTTTAAGCGACATACACATTTTAAAATATTCAATATTTAAAAAAATCTGTTACAAAATAGACTAAAATTGCTGTCTTGTCCTATATAACGTCTACCTTATGAGTAGGTTGCATGTTTTTTACACAATATCTTACTACAGCAAGTTAAGTATTGTTTATATTGCCATGGAAATATTACGTAATCTTCAATTATATCTTTGGGATACTTTATAGGCTTTAAAAGGAAACATAGAGTATTTTATTTGTAGTTTTTAATTAGTATAATTTTTCAAAGAGTTAAATTAGTTTTCTAAATCTCGTTTTGGTTAACAGAGATCGTTTTTATTAATTCAAATAAATAAATATTATTGTTAGATAGATTCTTCATTCATATATTTGAAAGTAAAAGATGATATTTTCACTTCAATAACTAAATTAGATTATCGATTATTTAAAAAAAATAGTAACTCGAATATTTTATGAGAGCAGTCGTATTTGCACAAAATTAATGTTTTGAAAAAATTTTATCAATTTTATATTGTACAAAAAAATTTAATTCTATAATTCTATTTCTTATTTTTTTTATCCAGTATATAGATGTTATAAATATATTTACATTATTTTATTTTATTTTATTATATGGAATTATTTTGAAAAATAGAATTGGGGGAAATGTTTCTAGATAAGTTTATCAAAATGTAACACAAATGCACCTGTTTGAAGAGAATATAGCATTATGTAGCTATATATAACAAAAAATATGAATTCTGGAATCTTTTTTCCATCTGGAATACATATTGACAAACATTATATTGCGTAGTTTATTATTTAAAAACTTTATGATTAATCATACGCACGAATTGAAAAATATAGATTTAAAATATATTTTTTTATGATTAGTTAAGTAAAAGTTTATATGCAACATTTTATATTCTTGTGCCAACATTTTATACAGAATAAAAATTTGCCTTGTCAGAAGAAGCGGGTTATATAGATATAACAGTAATCACAATAAACAAAATATAATAAATAGAGAAAATTTGTGATTAAACAAATTAAGTAATACTTTTATATTTAGTACAACCGTAGCAGAGATGCGATTATATATGTAATCAACATAAACATTCTCTATAAAATAGTTATTTAAGTTGTATTAGTTTACAAATTTATTTTGGAAAGCTAAAAATCGTTACAAAAATATTTATATTATACACATAGTAAATGATTAAATAAAATATAAATGATTCATACTTTATAATAAAAGACATACAAAACTTTGTTGAAACATGGTTTAAACTTTATAACAACATCACATACTTACGAGGTTCGTTCTTGCAATCAATATCATTCACAAGGAGCAATGTTTCTAAATCTAACGGAGACTGTATTTCAAGAAACCCAAAATTCTGAAAATATAGATAAGAAAATAATAAAAGTCTCACTAAAAAATAGCACGCATACAGAGAATATAAAACGAATGTAAACAAATATTTATCACTGTTAATGTTTTACTAAGATTTTTAGAGTTATGATTTAAGATTTTATAGTGTTCTTAAATAATGAAAATATTGTAATACTTAATACAAAACATTTAACAATGTAATATTTTATTTGTGATGAAATAGTTTTCAAAATGAAAAGCATTTAATCTTGAAATGTGCCAATTTTTGAAACCTTTCAATTATTTAAAAAATATTTTACGTAAAAGTAGTTTTAGATAAACTTAATCTAATAATCAATAATTTCTTTAAAATGTAATTTTAACATTATAAAATACACATTTTATGATTTTTCAATCATTATTTTAAATATTATATAAAATGCATTAAATTTCAATATTAACATAATTTATTAAGATGAACAATTTTTAGAACGCACTTAAACACAAATTATTACCTGCCAATCAGTTTAGTAAGTACGCTAAATGATAACAATTTGATTAGTGCGATAAGAAATATATTATTTACAGGATTTATGTGATATATTTATTCAACCTTTTTATAAGAGAAAATTATGCATTATTATCTCATAATAGTTTGATTATTATAGTTATAATAGTACATTTCCCAATAACCTTTTAAATTAATATCATTCCAAAACACTTCATACTCACTGTCAAGAATTTGTTTTAACAGAAGTTCGTATATACATATAGCAAAAATTAGACATTGCAATCGATATATCAAATTTTTAGATTTATCGCATTGTTAAGGAAACAATCTATTTCCTCAAAAACAAAATCCACTTCCACGATATTTATTACAGTATTCTCATTGTTGACAGAAAAGTTGATTAAATTCACAGGCGACCAAACATACATATTTTCATATCTGAAATTTGGTACTGGGTGACCCCTTGTTTAACAGATCAATGGAGTATTAGGCGATAACTCGATTATCATGGCGTGTATAGGATAAAGTGGGAAAATAGTCTACTAAAGGAAAAATTGTTAGCTAATAATTCAATATTTGTGATTGTATAATCTACTCTTATGAAACTCAAATTATAACTAACTTATATATAAGCCACAAATGGAATATTGAAATGATTTTTTTAATGAATTAGGAATTGCATTATAATTTAATTTTCAGCGGAGGAAAGATAGAGTAGAGAATATCTATTTTCCCTTGACACAAAATAGTTAGTTTTGTATTGAAAATATTCATATAAAAAATCGAGCATAAAGCAAATTGATGGAACTTCAAAATTTATATTCGATTTTATCTTTTCATGCAATTTTGATACTATAATATATTTATAATTTTTGAAAACGTTGTCAATTATTTAATCTATCGCAATTATTTTTAAATATATAAACAGACTTGATATTCTAGATAGACATTTAATTAGATTTCAGGACCAATCTCTAATTGTTAAAAAGCTAACCTAGTTTTGATTTTGTTTGTAAATATCTAAATTAATTTTTCATTTACTGTTTACTATAAAAGGTTGTCACAATTTTTACAATACATCTAACATCCAGGAAAATGTAAATTTAACAGTTGTGTAAAGCTGAATTATAGATTTCAACACGGTTACAAAATTTACGTGGGTTAAAATAATTTCAAAAAAAATCAAAAGTCAAATACAATTATTTTATCGTGTGATTAAATGACTTAGAAAAAATCCTACAGAATTTTATTTAATTAGTTTAAGGATATTGTTATTTAAATATCAATCCTTTTTTAAAAAATGATTTTATGTTTTCAATTTAATTTTATAAATTATAATTTTTATTAAGGTAAGAAATGGATGATTTCATATGAATAGAGATTAATATAATATGATGTGAACTAAAAATTAAAATTATTAAAATAAATTATATTCTTGATGCTTGCAAATTTATTTTGCAAAATTAAAATTAATTATTGATTATAATTGTTAAAAACTAAAAGTTACATTGGTATTATGCAACAATGGTATTATAATTTTATAAGTAATCCTTAGTTTAAACAAATTAAAATTAGTGTTATATATTAGTGTTATATATTGTTTTTTTTGTTTCAATTAATATATTATGGTAAAAGTTGCTTTTATATACTTTATGTTGGAAAATGCCCCATAATAATAATATACATTGTTGTTGAAATGGGGTTTTAATTGGGTTGACATTCAGAAAGTGGCGAAATTCGGATTTTTCTAACAAATATGTATATAAATCTAATATAAATTTTATAACTCTTATATAAATTTGGGCGTAAATGTTATATACATTGATAAAAAATCACATAAATGTCGATTAACGAACATATATCTAAATAATTATGTATAAATTAATCTTTACCCTTTTATATCAAATAAAAGCTTCTATATATAATCTTCAGAACCTTTTCTTGTTAATTCAAATCATAGGAACTATATCTTCTGTAGGTATATATTATACAGTAATTTTAACGTCGTATATGAATATATAAGATTTATAAGATATGCGTATATTTGCGCGAAATTTAGTTTAATGTGTGTGCATTTATCAACATATATGAGAAATTAATATATAAATAGTTTTTGATTTTATTGGCTGGCATAATTATTAATATAATAAAAACACATTCAATATAAATAGTTGTTGTTATACGTCAATAGAAATGCTAAAAAATTTAAATCATAAAAAAACAGATTTATAATTTTGTTCACTTTTTAATTTTAAATTACCATAAAAGAAAGCAATAGAGATCGCGGTACGATTATAAAATTATAATAATCACTTTCAAACCACTGTTGAAATAATATAATGAACTCCTAAACGAGAATGTTTGCTATTATTATGGGTAAATCATTATAATAGTTTACAATTCAAACAATTTTAAATGATCCTTTTATAATCTAAACCATTATTTTTATAAAAAACATTTTAATTACGAAATTATAAATTGGCGCAATCAACTTTGTACGAAAGCTAATAAAAATTTATTTTATTTCTGTTAAACATATTTAATAAAATTAACATTTATAATGCACTATAGCGCCATTTAGTTTCATTAACTGCTTCTCTCACAATGTTCCTGTTCTATTTTACCGTTTTGAATTTGACGTTTGTTTTGACTAAATTTAGTTCAAACCCAATTTAAAACAAGGAATTGTAGTTTCAAACTTCAGAATGAATTATTATTTGTTATTGTAACGTCTATATAAAACTATACATTGATCAAAACATATAAGCACACTGCATAACCAAGGTAAAATAGTCTAATATTTACTATAATAAACACACAGTATATTTACACAAACTATAAAGCTTATAATTATAAATAAAAGACTTTTTTAGCATAATTGATTTGGTGCCCCTTGTAACAAGTTCAGTTTTGTTTGGCCACTTTTAGCAAATGAGGTAAATTAGAAAAATTGATAATTGATATTTTGTGCATATATGAAATAATGAAATAAAACTATTTGCATTTTACCTAATTATATACAAAGTTCGTAATCAACGTTTAAAACTTGCAGATCAACTATAAATCACTTACTTACAATTCAAAGTTAACTAAAAATATATATTTATGCGTGTGGATACAAATATTGCTATCTTCAAAAGTAAAAGTTGGCATAAGAAGTAAGCTGGTCCCCTTTTGAGTGGACATATACGAGGTGCGGGGCCAATTTCTAGCCTTGATCCCAGATCATTAGAGGCGACGGATGATGTTGGACAACCCCCGATACCTGCCGAGAGGAAAGAGCAAAGAAACCACTGAGAATCATTCAACTGAATCACACACGTCCCTAGAAACCTACCTAGTTGGGCTCTAGGGCCACCAACACGACCTTATTGTAGAGGATAATCTACGAGGCAACGAGATAATTATTAGGGAAATATTAGATTGAATTCGTTCTATTAAAATATTTAGTTTGTCGTAAAAAAAATTTTTTTCATCGGACTACTTTAATTTGTTTACATTTTGGATATATTATATAAATATAAAAATGACGAAATTAAAGGCATTTAATTGAAATTTCAAAAAAAAATAATTTATTTATTTTTTACTTTACTTTACTTTTTAATTTATTTTATTACATTTAATTTTTCTGAATAACGGCTTAATTATAAGCAGCATTACAAAATAAGCTTTACTAGCAAGTTAATATATATAAATGAGGAAATTTTAATATATAATACTTTTATGTAATCCAAACTAATTATAAAAATCGAAATTTTTGATTAAAAATATAAATACAAGAATTTAAATAAATTTATAAAGACATTTGTATTTATCTCAATTTATGTTTTAGATTCTCAGGGTCTCTTTGGTCTTTCCTGGTTATTATATTTAAATAATTAATTCCGTCTCTATCCGGAAGTTTCAACTCTACCATTTGTGATTATTTAAGTAGTTGTTTTTGAAAACATTTTATTACATAAAAATCTATAATTAAAAAAATATATCGACTATTTACGAGCGAAACATAACATTTTGTTAATATAAAGTAGGTCTACAATTAAATTACAGAAATTAATTAAAACATAGAAATAATTTGTAAACAATAAGGTAGTAGGGACGGTGTGTTTCTCTTATATCGATTAATTAAATATATATATATAAATCTGTAATAATGAAAAAGTGAAGAAATATAATTTAGAATATTAAAACAAGTTTATGTTTTAATTAAAAAATTAAAAAGTTTTAAATTAAAGGTAAAAATAACCCCATCCAAAATATAAGTAATTTATACTAACGGTATAATAATACATAAACTTTATAATACCCTGATTAGATGATTTAAATGAGTGTTTTAAAAGTTGATAAAACCTCAGTTAATTTCTGATTTGAATTTTGTTTTACCAATATCTTCCAAGACTTTTTTTAATTACAACACGATTGAATGATTTTCGATAAGTTTAATTCTCATATCAAATTATCCAAAATCAAAAAATGTAACATAATAAAAGTAAAATAATAGAAAGAAGTGTAAATATAATTCACATAATTAAAATATTATGCAACCGTAATCTTCAAAAAATTCACTCTATATTCAAAATTTGTTTTATTACAATTTCATTGTAAATCATTTAAAAATTCCGCAATTGAATAAAAGTGATTAATTGGTTAATAAATACATTATTATCTACTGTTATTAAACCAAAACCACTTTACGTATAGTAATTAAAAAAATATATATAGGTAGGTTTAAATATTTCAGTCAATGTCAGTTCATCAAAGCATATATGATATATAGCTACTAAGAATAAAATAATTAATGAAGCCTCTATTTTTCTAGACTGGATCATTTGAAAGGTTTCTCTTGGCAGTGTTAATTATCTCAGTCTGTATAGCTGTTCCAAATTTTTTTAAATCATGTTTTTTATCGTAATTTTAAATATGTATTAAAGTGTATTAGGGGTGTATGTGTAATATATAATGAATAGAGTAACGTTAAGATATATTGAGAAAATTACCCTAATTAATCTTAAAACATGTACAATAAATATATTAGAAAATATTAAAACATACAAATATAAATTTAGGTTAGAACATTTTTTATACAATGCGGATCGAGACGTAACCAGGAAATTTTTTATGTCGAGGAAAGCAGAAAGCAGAGAGAGGGAGGATTCTTTGATGGATTTTAATTAAGGTTTAATGAACTTTATAACCGAATTTCTCATTACTTTTAATGTAATTATCATTTTGTATCCATTTACATAGATTCAAATCCCCGGTCGGTATGGTGAGCACTAAGTTAGCGCTCTGTTTAATAAAAATAATACTAACTCTCTTCTGGTTATCGATTTCATCTATTCAGAGAAATACAAAATAAGATCACGAAACCTCGAGACAAACAACAATTTAGAAGTAGGATAAATGTTTGCTATTTTGAACCCGACGAAATACCCTGGTTACACCTTCGAAACATGTTAGTGAAAACGAATTAATAATACTAGTTTATGAATTGAAATCATACAATCATACACGTATGTATATTTAAATTTAAAAAATTGAAATCGTATTTAAATAAAATTTTAAATTGATATATTTTTTCCATGAAATTATTTTACTAATTTGGCAAGTATATTGAAAATATATTCAAATTAAAAGTATTTTGTTAATAAAATAAAATTTATTATTATTTTGCAGTAATGTGAAAAAGATTAATACTATTTTGTTTTTCAGATAAAGATGAAATTATGTTAAAAATGGCAGATTTTTTATAGAATTATAATTCTTCAATATCATTAGCTACATCCATAGATATATAATGTCTATGGCTACATCAGGGAATACTAAATAGTATATAGTATTATATTAAATAGCATATTATAATAGCATTATAGTAGTCCCTGTGCTACACTTATAGACCCATAATTTTATTTAAAAGATTATACTAATACAATTGTTATTATTTCAGATGATGTTTGTGATTATAGATATAAAAATTTCTAAGTGCAATAAAAAATGTAATAAATGGAAAACAGTATTAGTAAACGTTAGATGTCATAAAATAACACATTAATTAGGACCATCATGCTATATTATAAAGGGTTGACACGGAAAAAAATACTTTTTTATTTTAAAAATATGATAATATGATATAACAAATTAAAATGTTTCAACAATATGATTCAGAAAGTAAACGAAATGTTTATGTAAAACTGCCATTCTCCTCAATCACCTTTCACGACCTCCATTTCATGATGCATTATTTTATCTGTCAAAGAGCGAATTTCTTCTGCCAGATAATTTTCAACCTTTTGATGGACAATTTCTTTCACTTCGGGAAAACACACCAGTTACAAACGTTTAGATCGGGAGAATATACAGGAAATTGTTTTTTGAAGATTCCAAATTTGTTTTTAAAATACTGGTTTATTTGATTCGACCACTCAGGTCTTGCATTATATAGTTGAAGTATGCAGTTCTCCCATGACACAGATTGAGGGTAACGCTGTATTGATCATATATGTGTTGAAAGATTTCATAGCTTGATCTAGAAATGTATTAAATGTAACTTAAAATAACGAATTTATTCACAGCAAGTTGTATCATATATCTTAAATAAAGAACGAATTTCTTTCTGCGTCAACCCTGTATAAAATGTGTTCGCTTTTGGATTTTTATCCTAATTGAGGGACTGTTCTTACATGTTATGAAAAAGAATGAGAGTTATTTCCTTAAATTGTAATTTAACTGGAACGTACAGTATTTTCAATAATTTGTGTAATATATAATTCCTTTTCATAATATTATTAACACCTGATTATAACTTTCTTTCTCAAATTGAGTTTATATAATAAGTTTATTGTTAGTCGGGAAGTAGTCATATCGGATAAATAATCGATTAATTTTAATTTTAGAGTAACAAATACATTTTCAAGTTATTACAATTATTTTGGAATCTTTTGTAAAAGTTTAAAGAAAAAAAATTTACAAATATTTAAAACTTTTGATAAAAGTTTTCTTTAATGTAACGTTCTAAAAGAGATAAACAGTCTAAAGCGAATATATAGATATAGGGGTGTTGCTCGTGTTCATTAAACAAAAAACAGGTTAAGGTTGGAAGGTGGACTGTATAAATCGGTGCAGAGTGGAAAGGAAACAATTAGGGTAAGAAAATTATCGTTTATACACCTCAGCAGAATTCAAAGAACTGAATCGGGAAATAGATGGACCAACACAAAAGAGTAGTTTGTATTTAAATAGATTAAAATTAATCAAAGACTAAGCCATAGATATTTATAATAAAAAACTAGAACGGAAATCTGAAGTCTTAATTCCATAAAATCTTTTTAAAACAAATATATTTAGATTGATATAAAGGTTGATTAAAAAAATGATTGATTTAATTGATTATATCGATTTTATTAAAATGCTCAATGATATTGTCGACAAAAGTTATAACTAACTCACCATGCCGTCTTCCTCAATAGAAATCGGGTCCATAGATGACGTTATTGGGAGACTTGGTGGCGTCATTGGATTCTCTTCATCACTGTCAGAGAAGATGAGAAGAGAGCATGAATTATTGTTGTGTGCAGGACCTGTGCAAATTGATGTGGCGGTGGCGGTGTTGGTGGTGTACGAGTGATTACTTCCAGGGATAGTTCCCTGGGTTGTGGAGGTTGGATTAGACAATGGTTGTATTGGGCAGGTGACTCCAGGAGATTCTTCCTCATTTTCCTTGTGATTAGGTGAACAATTAATTGGGACTTTGTGGTTATCTGTTGTGCCATGTTGTTCAAATTGATCCAGTTCGTTGGGCTGATTAGCATAAAAGAATTTTGTTTTAAACTTTAAAGTTATTTTTAATATACTACTTTTAGTAACAAGTGAGAAACTAAAATTTTAAAATGTTTTAATATATATTTTAGTAATAAAAATTATTTCAATAATTTTATCTAATTATTAATTTTTGATATTTAATTAATCTAGATTTCCCAACTAACCTGCGCAATTATTTTTAATCTAAAAAGTTCAGAATTAAATTAATCTGTAATACTGAAACGAATTAGATAATATATTTTTTTCAATCTTAATTATTAAAAAAACAAAAAAATATAATTAGAATTTTAAAAATATTCAAAATAATTATTGCTGAAATTAATGATAAGTCATATGATACGTTATAGAAAAAGTTTCTATATTTTAAATTAAGCATTAATAAATACGCACAAAACATATTAAATCATAGTAATTAAATACCGGCATAAGGTTTTTCATTATGTAATTATAATTAAAATAAAAGCAGCTATCAAATTTCGAATGCAAACTTGCTTAGTGTAGAATAACATATTATAAAATACAGATTAATAACTCTGACAAATGCTTAATACATAAATGATTCATCCAGAGCAATCTTGTAATGAAAAAATTTGTCTACAATATTTTTATCGAAAGCAGTGATGAGTATATTTTTTGTATTCAGATATCTCTATTTTGCATAAATTAACTTCTCTGTTTCTACAGACATGTTATATTTGTAACTCAATAATATCAAACTAACACGTTTGAATTTATATGACCGCTTTGAGAAGTAACTTTGCTGTCCCATAAAACCGTAAAGACCATAAAACAATTCAATTCAATTAAAATATATAATTTTATTGAATGACTAAGATACCAATGGACCATTGAAATGATTGAAGCAGATATTTAATTTCTTCAGGGACGAATCGGTGCTTTTTTTTGCTGACACTAATTATTGATTTTATGCAATGTTTAGAAGAAAAATAGACAGTTTATTTCAATAATTAATCAATAATAAAATCAATTATTAGAGTCAACAAATTTTTATTAATATAAAGCTTTATCGATTATTTAGCCGGTAGCGCAGTAAGTCTATATTATATGCTTTGTCAGTAACATAAAGCCCTCGTAACCAAACATAGTACGACAATGATATAACATTTTGTACCATATTTAAAAAATAATTATTGGAAGAATGATTAAATTTTCATCGCAAAATAAAAGTGTTCAATTTATTTGAATTTGAGTTTATTTTTGGTTCAGATTTTATAATAAGTCATAAAAAATTAGGTGATGAAAAAGAGAACATTTTTCAAATCAATGACTATATAGGCAGATAGAAATTAAATTTATTGTTTTTTATACATGCGAGACAATTTTCTTTTAGATCTTTGGATAAATAAAATGTAATAAAATATCTCCAATTTGATATTAAATAATAGCTGCGTTTTAATCATATATTTTATTGTTTGAACATTTTTATTAAAACTATAGATTTAAAACATTTTTGATTTTTCAGAATCATGTAACAGAAATGAGTTCTGCATAAAATTTAATATATAATTATATAATAGACTTCTTCCATTTAATGCTTATACTGAAAATACAATTTCGATGGCATTTAATATTAAAAATTAAAAATTAAATCCTTAAATAAAACAATTACACACATGTTATTGAAGCAAAATAAAATATAAAAAACAAAGGGTTTTGGTTACGGTCCATAAAAAAAACAAATTTGAAATCACTCAACTCAAACGGATATGATTAAAATGAAAAAACTTCTATAAATATTAAGTAAAATAATTAATAATAATACAGTAAACCTTTTGTTTTTGAAAACCTTAACATATTCGAGTATCTACTTTACTATATTAAACTATAAGTTAGTATGATGTAGCGATGAGATTAATCATAACAAGGTTGCACACAAAGGGATTGACGTTCCATTCTACCATTCTAAAGGATTTTAAAGTAAACAGTATCGTTGATATAAGAAATAATATTAAATTAAGAGTGATCAGAAATCTGCAATATGTAAAATTATATTTCAATAATTTAACGAATTAAAAAAATGTTTCAATAAAATCAAAATATGATCAATATGTTTTGCTTGTATTTTGTAACTATACTGTTAGCAACCTTGCTAGCTCTTATTAGAAGCATGATAAATAAACAGTTTAAAAGCATATTTGACGAAATTAATAGTATACACAAAGAAGGCATTGTCAGGGGTCACAAAACATAAAAAGGGTTAAATTTGTACATAAATAGGTCCATTCACACTGAGAAATTTATAAAAAGGCTACATTTTTTCATGTGACAAATCAAATATTTAATATAACTGAATTGATTCATTGATTCATGTGACAAATCAAATATTTAATATAACTGAAATGATTCAAAATTTTAATACAGGTATAATTAAAATGATGAAACGGAAATTTTGAAACATTGTATGCATACATTTTGTTACAAATGATATAACACTGTCACTCATGATATAACACTGTGAAATATGATATAAAACTGTCACACATGATATAAAACTGTCACACAAGATATAACACTGTCACACATGATATAACACTGTCATACAAGATATAAAACTGTCACACATGATATAAAACTGTCACACATGATATAAAACTGTCACACATGATATAACACTGTCACACATGATATAAAACTGTCACACATGATATAACACTGTCACACATGATATAAAACTGTAACACATGATATAAAACTGTCACACATGATATAACACTGTCACACATGATATAAAACTGTAACACATGATATAAAACT
>JAUZNC010031101.1:0-53534 GCA_034780395.1 Vannuccia rotundouncinata | reverse complement strand
ACCAATCACAGTTAACTAACCACAACACGAATCTTATCTCTCAACCAATCACGGTTAACTAACCACAACACGAATCTTATCTCTCCACCAATCACAGTTAACTAACCACAACACGAACCTTATCTCTCAACCAATCACAGTTAACTAACCACAACACGAATCCTATTTCTCAACCAATCACAGTTAACTAACCACAACACGAATGTTATCTCTCAACAAATCACAGTTAACTAACCACAACACGAATCTTATCTCTCCACCAATCACAGTTAACTAACCACAACACGAATCTTATCTCTCCACCAATCACAGTTAACTAACCACAACACGAATCTTATCTCTCAACCAATCACGGTTAACTAACCACAACACGAATCTTATCTCTCCACCAATCACGGTTAACTAACCACAACACGAATCTTATCTCTCCACCAATCACAGTTAACTAACCACAACACGAATCCTATCTCTCAACCAATCACAGTTAACTAACCACAACACGAATCCTATTTCTCAACCAATCACAGTTAACTAACCACAACACGAATCTTATCTCTCAACCAATCACAGTTAATCAAACAGAAACCCGCACCTCATTTCACCGCCAAGCAGAGTGACTCTCCGGAGTATAGACTTGGCCTGGGCATAACTGATGTCCCGGAAGCGTTCCCCATTGACGGAGGTGATATAGTCTCCACATTCGATCCTTCCACAGCGATTTATGGGACTATCATGCTGAACACTTTGAAGCAGATAGCCGTTCTGACCAATAGAATCAAGAGGACTTGGTTCAAAACCTAAATATAAGAGAACATAATTAACAAAATGGGATTAGAATAAATGGTATAATAACTAAATATAATTAAACATTATTTCATAGAATAAATAATTATACAAACCTATAGACTCTCCTGCCAGCTTTTTCAGGCGCATCTTCTGCTCCAATGCTAAGGGGATGGCTGGAAGTTGGTTGATAACCTCGCTTGTGGCACAAAGGGCTTCTGGGGTGTCCAGTTCATTAAGATCATGCATGAACTGCAAATTAAAATCAATACAAATAAGTGAACTTATAATTTGTAATTTTAAGAGGATTAGTAGGATTAAATTTGGGATAAAAAAATTATGAAATGCTATTTTTAAATAGAATAATTTTATAGAGATTTTTTATTAAATTAACTTTACTTATATTTACAAGAAATCGTGAATATTTTCAACTTTTTATATCTATAAAATCAATAATCAATAATATTTATTTCTATATAATCAATAATCAAAAACATTTATATATTTTTATTTATATTCTATATCTAAATTTATTGGCGGGAATCAGCCCCCGCTAATTTTTTTTTGTTGTAAAATCAATAAGTTGTTTTATATAAATGTTACTTCTGAGAATTAGACTAAACGATAAACATGAAATTTAAAAAAATCCATTTACGAAAAAAGCAGAATAATTAAAAAGAAATTTTCCAAAATTACTACAATTCTTTAACCAAAAGAAAAGGATTTTTTTTCATTCCAAGAAATAAGTAATTTACAAAATTAATGAGCATAACAATTTAATTAGTATAAATTCTCTATTGCCTCCATAGAGTAAGGAAACAACAAAAGATCTATCCATAAGGATTGTTTCTCACCTTATCACTATTAAAATCTTTTTGGCTAGGGTCCTGCAAAAAGAAAACAGTAAAAATAATCGATTAATTATTTGCCAAATATAATTGGGAGAAAGTTCTGTCAAATATGAGGTGTTTATGTATGATCTACCTCAAACATTCATAAGTTCTAATTAGTTCACGGATCGTTTTGTATAGTTAGAAAAGTCAAATTCTATATTTTAGGTGTTATATAAAAATGTTCTATATATTTTGAACAAGATCGAAATAATTCAGTCGAAAACAATTTTCAACACATATTATTTAAAGATGGAAAAACACACAGATTAAGAGAAATATCTATAGACCATCTTGTAAATAATTATAAGCAGACTATGCCTCTCTTCTTTCGTGTTGTAGAATGTGTTTTCGTGTTATAGATCAGGTAAACATTGAGCAGACAATTTGAAATATCTATCTTCCCTGTCAAAATCACCAATAACACCCATCTCTAGGTGGAAATCGCGAGGCGAGGCGCGGTGGGGAGTCTTCAGACTAATCAACACGCAAAGGCAATTTATTTTTTCCTTTTAGTCTGATAATATCAGAGTTAAGGTAAAAAAAGAAGAGATTTTTCTACATCACTGGCTTACACGGATCCGGCTATTTCCTGTCGGTGATCGCCAAAGTGAATGAGTTGAGAACGAACTCTCTAAAGTGAGTCTTGATGTGACCATTTCAATTACATTGCATCATTTATCAAGTTGGCCAACATTTTCAGTTTCAAATATTTTTTTATTCTAAATAAATTTGAAACGATTCTATTTGAATTCTCAAAAAATGAGTGATGAATTATAGATTACTGCAAAAGTCTGTGTTTATAGATCAAGGTATAAATATACTTTCAGATAAGAATAACAATTCAAATTGGCATGCGTATGAATTAAATTAAACACCGATTAAAACATTGATTAAACCTGAAAATAGTTGCCTTCAGTTTAAAATTATAAATAAACACACCATAATAAAGATATCCTTTCTCTTAGTTTATCAATGTCAAGGAAATAACTGTATTTCTTTTAATTATCTACTATCAAAAATGATTAAAGTTGATGGAACATTCACTAGAAATGCATTTGAAAGGAAGTCAAATCAACAAGCAACAATGATTCAATTCAATTAAATATAAATTTAAGATTTTAACAATAATTACGACCAATTATAGTTTATATGGTGTAATATTTCGCAGAACCTTTACTATCGGAATAACTTTTCTATATGCGTCAATAAATTGGCAGGGAAGAGATTCAATCTCAATTAACATGCAAAACTAAAAATAATACCAAAAACCACCAACCAGGAATAAAACTGTACTGTGTTAATATAACACATTACAACTATATAAGATATCTCACCACAAATTATGAGTTAATATTGTCTTCTTCAAAGAAGTCTAAAAATTATGCAATTAAAAATATAAAACATTGAAACAAACAAAATGGTGGAATTTAAATATTGATCTGAATGTTATTTATAAGAAGGCAAATCGAAAAAAATAACAAAACACTTAAAATAAAATTCAATTATAAAGATATATAGGATAGAAAAATTAATAACATTCAAAGACAATAAAATATGTGAAACTGTGAACCAAATTATTGTAACATAAAGTGCAATCAATAAGCTATAATACATCTTGCAATTGTACAAGACTGGAAGAATGTTCCACAACAAACAATATACAGAAGACAACATGAAATTTCTAGATGAGAACTCGAGTATGGTAGACGCGTTGCCTCATGCTTGTTATGGAAATTGCTTATCCGAAACAATAGCTGCGGAAAAAATGCGTCGCAAGCTAAGAACAATGAACACACAAACAACACGAACTGTGAACATTGGTTACCACGTGCAATCTGTACAGGACATGCAGGACACGCCTTCCTGGATCTACCTTGTAGTTAAAGAGAGCATCCGTGTCACTCCCTGTATCTCGGACAACCTCCAACTCTTCGAGTCGATCCCCGGAACTACTCGACAGAAGACTATTGGTTGAGTCGGACCAGCCTACATTGGAGCTGGGCTCGGGAGAGCTCGCATTGCTGTGGTGATGATGACGACGTGAGGACTGGGCCTGATCTCGTTCCAATAAAGCTATTTTGTTTTCCGACATAGTCGATTCGGGT
The DNA here is from genome assembly GCA_034780395.1 of Vannuccia rotundouncinata. Lineage (NCBI taxonomy): Eukaryota > Metazoa > Platyhelminthes > Proseriata > Coelogynoporidae > Vannuccia > Vannuccia rotundouncinata. The sequence continues at coordinate 49,753 of JAUZNC010031101.1, read as the reverse complement.
TCCATCATGGGACAGGGATCCGTGTCCATAACAACCGCATTGCCAGCGGTGATATCCCCATGAGAAAGACCCAGTGGTATGTGTTCATAGTGTGAAATACTTTCCCATTGAGGGGCCCAGGAAGCATTGGAAGTAAAGGTTTCCTTATCTTCAATGGATTCTCTTCCGGATTCAAAGTCCATAAAGATATCACACTAGAAGTAGAGTGTGAAAGGTCACTGTAGCCACAATTCTTGCAAGATGTTCAGAATTCATTTCACGGAATAGAAATGCAAATATCTGTAGCGATCACACTAAATAGGTGGATCAGTTGTGATCTTCAACTAAACTTGAATCATTTCACAATTAAATAAATAAACAAACAAATAAAAGGGATACTTTAGTAAGGTGAGATTACACAAATTCACATTGTTATGATCGATTTATTATATATATTGAAACTAATAACCGTCGGAATATGAACGAAGGTTATTTGAATAGAAATGCGTTAACTAAAAGTCTCAAATAGAAAGATTGTTCATGGAATAAGACAAAAAACAAAAAACAATAAACGATAATAAATGTATCTTGAAACTCAACAAAATGTAAGATTAAAAATAAATTTCTAAAAATGTAGAAACTTTGTTGCTTTTCTTAACATATTTTTTTATCAAACAAATGTATTGATTAATGACATAGGTACGTCCTTTGTAACTTAAGCATGACAAAGGCAGGGAGCGTTGTAAAATTATATTTTGAAGATGCTAATTACCTCAAGAAAATCGCTTTGTGAACTATTATCTATCTCTTGTTAATTATTATAACCTAATGAAAGATGGGCTGCTGAGTGTTTCATAATGAATTAATCAAAAGATTATATCAGCATAGTTCCACAAGATAAACTTAATGTGAGAGTAGGAAGTAAACCCTATCATTTTGTTATTTCAACTTTCGGGATAAATAATAACATACTAAAATACTATAAATATGTACTTCCCAAAAATAGGAAATGATGTATTAATTAGTTCAAATAATATTGATTAAAAAGTGACAAAACCCTTTAAAAATGATACGACAATATTTGACTAGAAAAAACGGTCTCTATAAAACATTATTCACGTTCTTAAGATCGTATTTAACTATATCGATTCCAAGGCCCACCTCAAATGCACCAATCATAGTGTCCGAAAGCGGTAGCGCCTTGACAACGCCCAATCTAACCGGACCACGCGGCGCCATCTTCAGTGCATTGACTGCCTCTTCCAATGAGGCATTCTCCAGATCTGTATCATTAACCAGGACTAACCGATCCCCCGGAATCACAGTACCATCCAAATCAGCCACCCCGCCAGGGACCAGGGATCGGATCACGATCACCGATTTGGTCGGATTCATGGGATCCTTGCGGAAGAGAAATGGTGTTCGCGTTAAATAATTAAATGAAATAATATTAAAACAGAAGCTATTGAAACCTCCGATGATGAATAATGACTATTTGATTTGTGTAGTGATTTCTGACAGCATTTAAGTAGCCTGAATAATTTGAAAATTTGAACAGAATTGTATCAATTTATAGACAACGAAATTTTGACCATTTTTCGGAAATGAAAGAACTCAAAAGCGTTTTAAGAAATCTTGAAATTTGTAATATTCAAATATAGAAAGATAATAAATATGTACTGTAGCAAAATAAAATATTTTTATATACATTAATAATTAATGAAAACTAATTCATTGATATAATTCATAACATATTCTGATGAAGACAATACCTATTACGAAGATTACTCCTCTATATAAACAATATATTTGCCGGAAAACGAAAGCCATTGTGTTTCATTTATTTCTAAATTTTCTAACAATATCACCAAGATGTTTTAAATAAACAAAGGTTTATTTAGAGGTCACACTTCCGATCAAGTAGTTTTTTTTGTTTTCAGAGTTGAAAATAATTAGTTATAATGATGAATTGTATCTTTTTATTTGTTTATAAAAATAGAAGATGTAATTTTTTGTTCATGTCATAACATTTCAATGTTGGGCAATAGTAACAAAATATATTTTCCTTAAATATTGTTGGAAATTAATGAGTTTTAAAGTTTAATTTGGATATTAAGTTATTAAGTTATTTATATAAATTTATCGATTAGTGAGTTTTTTATCTCTGATTATAACTTTACTTCCCTAAATTCTTTTAATTTAAGAATAGTATATCTTTGAAAAGTACATTTTTACGTTTAATATATTACACACTGACAAATCGTGTACTTTATAATATTAAAGAAATACGTGTTCCTCACGACAGACGCGTTAAATCCATGTTCCTTGATCATCAATCATGGATGGAATTAACAGTTGAGATAAAAAGGATTAACACATTTTATTAGCCTGATGAGGTCGTAATATTCTTAACTGTTCAATAGAAATGTTTGAAGTTTAATGAAAATTTGCCAAGCGTTTTTTTATGGCTGTTAATATAAATGAAAGTTCTTAACATACTAAGATACGAAATGTTTCGACAATAAGTTAAAAACATGTTCCTGGATTATTAGTGGAATTTGCTGATATCTGGTTCAAAGAAAGATTAATTCACACAGACCCAATTCCAGTAGGTGACACTTGATAATAATCAATGTTTAATTTGATTGTACACGTGAAGATTTTAAACAAAGATTCACATTTTAGATCGAAATTTGCAAAAAAATTATGCAATATAAAAATCGCAATGAAAGTTATCAAGACGTGGATTCCAGTTTTATTAAATTCACCTGATAATCCAAAAGACTGAATCCCAAGCCACGACCAGCCTTGACCAAAGAGACAAGATGCGGCTCCGTGGACCAGAGAGCGAGCCCCTCCACCGGCTCCAACGACCTTGACCGAACCAGCCCGTGCTCCTCCGCTTCTCCGTAGCCATGGTAGCTGCCTCTATCGCCACCCTCCCCACCAGACCAGGATAAGCCGGCGCCCCTGCTGTGGTTAACACCGTTGTCAAGGCTACTTAGCAACCGCTCCTCTGACTTGGCCTTGACCGGATAGATGGAGATGACGCGCTGGGTCTCCATCGATTTATGGTCGACATCGCTGTCTGAATCGGAGTTGTCGGGACTGTCAGGCGAGCTGGTTCGACTGAAACTGTGCCCGGGAATCGTGGAAGTCGCATTTGTGTTGAGGTAGTCGTGGTTGAATTGGAGGGCAGCCCCTTCACCACCTTCGCTTCGTGGAAAGCGGTCCCGAGCACAGACGAGCTGGACCTCCTGAGGAAGTTTCTTCAGAATGGTGACGACATCGTGATGGTTGAGGCCGAACAGGGTCTGATTGTTCACCTGTTGAGGCAAAGCAGCCAATCGAATCATCTTCATAAGAATGTCTCGTTTGATACATTTAATATTAGCTTATAACTTTATCGCAAAATTCTTTGTGTAGACAAACTGCTACATCTCATATTTCTTCTATCTTGATTAGAACAATACGCAGATAATATAACAGTGACCCAATGTTTTAGGATACACAGCGACTAGTGTTTCTATCTTGTCAATCATGAATGGAATCTGAGGCATTCACTGCATTCTACATATTGTTGACTAGTTACATACTGTCGTTATCAAATAACATCAACTACAAAAGAATAATATATCTGAAAGTCACAAAGATAGTGTGAAAGTGGCTAATTATTTCAGTGAAAAGAAACCCAGAACAGAATAGTCTTATTAATCAAGACTTTTCAAGACTTTTCAGAAGAAAAGATTTTCAGAATCATTAACCTTGAGGAATGTCGCCTCAAGGAAAAACATAATTTTTAATATATTTGAATGAATTTATAATAATGTATTGTGGTAGAGCTATTTCCTTAATTTGTTATCAACATTTCATACAATCATGTAGAATACGTGTTCATCATGTTTTTGTTTTTTTGTGAACAACAAAATATTCATTATTAATAACGATGATTTGAAAACAAATGTTTTTATTAACAGGCAAACATAAGTTTTAAAAATAAGAAAACTATGTAATAAACTCATCATTAACCCTAGAACGACCAGGCGTTTTTATACCCCTTGAAGGGGTGGGGTGTCAAATTGACCCACATCCCCTAACTTTTGATAGAAGCAACCAAATTTCAAAATTTTTTTTGCAATAACTTTTTGGTCAAGAAATCTATCGATTGATATTCATTTTTCAATATCAATAAATAGTAGAATAATGTTTTTTAAAGATTTTTTATTATAACTTTCTAAATAAATAAGCAATTTACATTATTTTTTAAGGAAAACCAGATCCATATATAGTTGTGTTATATCATCCTTCGCGATATCTGATCATCAAAAATATAAAAAAGTGACTTGTAGATATTTCTACCCATGATCTGGATCATAAAAAAGAGTGATCCAGATCACACAGTAATATATATCTGATGTTGTTGAAAATTTGAAATTAACTTTATATTTACCATTTAAGAAAGCATATGCAATTTTGGCCTAAATTTTATTCCAGTACACCAAAATCACGATTTTTAGTTTTGATCCAGATCAAAGTGTATCGGATCCGGATCATAGAGTAAATGTGATCTGAATTCAAATAAATTCAGGATTATAATACGTAACCATAATATCAATGTGTGTACCAAATTTGGAATCAATATAATATCTTTGAGAGTTAGAATCACGATTTGAATGATTCAAAATGCTGTTTTGATTATAAGAGTCAAAAATCGATAATCAATAATAATATAAAGAATGGTCCAAAAAAATTATATATCATTCGAAAGCCCTCAAAAAGTTAGGCAGGTACTGACAATTTCAGACCAATCGACAAACTCCTCTGCATGCTAGAGCTCTTTAAAATGTTGTGGGTCAATTTGAGTTATATTTATGCATAATTATGAAATTTAATTGCATTGTTATTTTAAAAAGCAATATTATAATAAGCTTTAACGAGTTCATCAAGTAATCATCAACAATATAGTTCACAGTTATACCTGCAAGAGCTCGTCTCCACTCTTCAGCACTCCATTAAGACCAACCGGACCACCTGAAGAGATCTCACTGATGTAGTGGTGGGGACGAACCTCCACTCCACCTTGCTCGACATCAACGGTGCCCTCGAGGCTGATCCCGAGCCCACCACCCGTTGTCGGCTTGTTCATGTTAGCCACCTAAAGAATGGTCAAATAGGAGACTTTTTATCTCACTTAATACTCGCAAGACGCACCTTTGAAATAATTAATTATCTTTGAACAGTAGGGACACGTTTTGATTTAAAAATTTACTTTAAACAATAGTTATAGCAATTATTAGTCGTTTTGTCTTCCTCATTTGAAAATTTCTAAATTAGAAGACAAAGAATACAAAATTTCAACTTATATTATAAAAATGAAAGCAAAGATAAATTGTAATGCCATGTGAATTGTGTTTTATATGTCTTATATGTTGTATACTCAAAGTAAACAGATGTACAATAGAATTTATTTTATTTAGAAAACTTTTTTAACTTTTTACTTAACGTTTTCAACACGTAGAGAATAATTTATAAAAATATATTTTGAAATTAAAAAAAGAATGGACTTGAAAGATGTTGAGTCAGTGAAGAATAAAGACGATTGTTCTTGGAACATAATGTAACTCACTTAATACAAAATGATTTTAATCTATAATACTAATATAATGTTCCACAGTTTTAATATACTACATTATTAATCCCAAACATTAATAGCAACAAATAACAAACGATACAAGGCCTCATTCAAAAAACACTGATCCAGAAAATCCATCCGACTACTAAATGGATAAAGTTGAGGCAAAAAGCAATCACCAAAATGATCAAACATAAAAATGGGAAGAGAAGATAAAATGGGGGAGGGGATAATGCCAACATTTCAGTTAAACTCCAGAACAACTGATGTACACAACAGACTAGAGACACGCAGACAACAGTGCAACCGATCTTTTTTGCCGGAAATAAAATGTAATTTACTCCAGGCAAGCAGTTCAGAGGTTTGGGCCATACTGTCAGCGTGGTTCGGGTTTATCTCAGCTTTTATTTCCAATGCAGTGGTTGTCACATTGCAGAACGCAATATCTTAATATTTGCGACGTTTTTATGCAACGCCTACTAAAAAAAAGATTATTATAACTTTGCCATTAGATCTTCAATTCTAATAGCGCGAATGGAGTTTTAAATGTGTGTCCAATGTTAGAGGTTCAAAGCGACATATGTTGTCGTGCAGCCTTTTGAAAGGAGTGAGTATGCTAGTTGTTAGAAAGAATCTATCATTTTTGTCGAAAAGAATATATCTAAATGTGTGTTAAATTGAATTATAATTAGATAGCATGACCCGCGTCTACAACAGATTGGGCTAATGTTGAAGTATTCCGTTCAAATTAGATTAATCGATTTGTTATTTCCCTTAGATGGTCGACGAGGTACTCTGTGCAGCTTTCATCTAACGAGGATTAAACTATGACCTAATTATAATAATAATCAAATCGACTACTACACCTATAAATGCGGTTAATTAAAATGATCAGTATATTTTACTGTCTTGATTTACGGTAAAATAATCAAATTTATTGTGGAAATAAGACATTTCAAACAATTTCCTGTCTACAATCTTTTTTAAAAGCATAGCCCTTAATATCATAGAGATATTTCTTTTTATAATATTGAAAAAATATTAAATTTTTATTTTCCTTTCAAAATGACTTTATTTGTTGCAAGCATTATTTCATTGCAGGTTACATAAAACTAACCTAATTTCTTATGTAACAGTTGTCGTCTTTAATTCAAGGGTTCTGTAAGTTAGATTTCGACAAACTCCCCGTGTCTGACCTACTTTATAGCATGCACATCACTGACGTCCTATTATAAATAGGAATACAGTCATTCGCCTGCAACACGGAAACACAATCTTTCCTTAATTGGGCTAAAAATTTCATTTGTTTCCCGTCATGACTAGCTATCGTATAATGGAAATTACTTAGGATATATTATAGAGTTATTAGCTACTCAACAAATGTCTACACAGCTAGCTAGCTCATCATAGCAACGTGGACTTACCTTGATGTGTGTGCATTTAAAAGTCAGGTGAAAAAATGCAGCAGGAAATGAAGAAGAGTAATAACAAAAATTTCAAGGAAATAATTAATTTTAAAAAGATTTACAAATTATTTAACAAAGGTTAACATAGAATATAATTATGTTCGTAGGGTTTTAGCTCACCATGATTTCATACTGATTTCCCAGTTTTTTCTCCCATTTTTCAATTAGGGGACCGCTTTGTAAACGAACTGAAAGTTCAAACAACGAACAAGAGAATAATTACATTAATTAGGTCAAGTAGCTAGTTTTTTGCTGATATTTTGGCTTGTTATTTTGAATAGCTATTAAATTATACCAGGAGAGTTCTTATTGAAAACAAAAACTATTGCAAACTGGAAAATATAAACATTAGAAAGCAATATATGAATAGGAAATCGTGGGAAGCAGGCTGCAATGTTTGTAATCAACTTTATAATTTAATTTTCCACTCTTGCTTTGTAACTCTCACCTACATCGTGTTTTTTCGTTAATGAATGACAAAATAAAAAAACTTTGAGGATATAAAAATGTTAAATTATTTTTAAATAGATGAAATATTAAAACAACATAAACATATATCCTGATATTTATAATTTATTGTGTTTTAATAAATGCGAATAACATTAATTACATTAATATAATGTGATATATTCATATATCGAAATAAATATTATATTAATATATATCAAGTTATATTTTAAATATATTATGTAATAAATCATTTTAAAGATTTTAAATGATCCGAACACTTAAATACTCATATATTTCATCAACAATCAGTTATATTATGTAATATTGATGTGTTAATAAATATTTAAACCTTTAGCAATAGAATTGACAATTAATAGAATTAATAAATTGACTGCCTATTTCAGAACACAAATAAATGAGATAAATATTATTGGATTCGCTTGTTTCAGATTCAACTTTTTATTTAACTACATATTGTATAAACCAAGTTTTCTACAAATACATAATATCTTCTTTTAAAAATGTGTTTATGTGGTGTTAATCTATATATAATCAGGTTGCTAGAATAGAAATGAGAACATGAAAACACGAGAAAAGTATGAGATCAAAGGGGATTAAAACTTAATCGATCTTTATATGCCAACTGCTTGATGTCCCAACTTCTCAAGATTAAATATAACAAAGTTTCCACTCAAATCACAAACCAAAATGCTCTTAATAAAAAGTTTTGCATTAAAAATGTTTTTACAATTATATCATCATTTTAGTAATGTGAAGTTCTCCACAAATTGGGTCAAAATTGAAATTTAATTGTGACTTTAACAATTTTAACACGGCCAATATAATATATAAGGATTCTATAATTAAATAGAATAAAAAATTCATTAAAATAGCATATCAAAAATTAACCTAAAACCTCACTGTATATATTTTTTAAACGATTGATAATAATTATTTTAAAATCATTTAAAGTTGTTAGAGACCTAAAAAGTGATATTTTAATAACTCAAAAAAATGTTTTAACACAAGGAAAACTTATTTTTTTAAATCTTCTCAAAAGGCAATGGAGAAATCCGGTGTAGCCAAAGCTTACATCAAAACTTATATTTAAAAAAAACACTGCGCATTCAAAAGTTCTTTGTAAATCAAAGGAAGGCGTCCAATTCGAAGCAAATCAAACTGGAAAATTAGATGGACTTCCTCTTATCTCATGAGAGACTATTCAAAAATACCTAATCAGCAAACTAGAAGGCAACTATATCGATCCATTTTACCGATCCAAACTTTATATTCCATTAACACGATGGAGTATTTTGTGAATTTTACAATATTGTATTACAAGACAGTGGTCAAGATTCCAGATGTTTTTACATTATTTAATTACGTTTTCAGTTTGTTTCTCTAGATGACTTTAAATGACTTTTATATTACCAAAGAATAAAACATAGAAACTGGTCACTTACGAAGAAGCATTTTCTCTTCGCTGGGATGATGGTCCTGGTGTTGGAGACTGCTGAAGTCGTCAAAACGAGGAGGCGTCTGTTGATTCTTCTCCATGAAAACCGATGTCACAGCGTCACTGTCTAAGGTAGAGAATGGACGATCCGACACCGTATTGTTGGCTGTGAGACGTTCGCGTTGATCTAAACGATGCAGAATGGAATGTGAAAATGATTTGAGTGGTAGGTAATCGTCGGCTTGTTTTTTCCTTGAGTCACCACGCTAGACTTCACACAGGAGAGACAAACATGCAAATTAAACGATAATTGGGAGTTTCATTGCGCCTTAGTTAAATTACAAAGGCTGAGTTCCTTCGTGAGCGTGTGTAAATTATATTATTCGCACAGTCGAGTCAAGTTAGCCGGTTCTATCTCTGACTGGACGATACCCGCAAACCAACCAACAACTTTGGAGAACAACACTAAGTACTTGAAGAAGTTGGATAATTGGATGAATCCTATGAAACTATAGCTCTACCGCGAACCTTGAGGCAGTAACTCGGTAGTCTAACTGCATTCTCTCAGTTAGGCGACAAGACCAACCTAATGCCTCCTCTATCTCTCCGGGAGTGAAAGTGATCCGACAGCCGGTGACAGGCGAGCATTCGAGTAATTCAATTTCCTAGTATCGCATCAAAGCGACGCGAAAGCGCTGAGCACGGTTCTCAGCGCGCAGGGGAACACGAACGACTGCAAATCTCTCTCAAACAGAGGTCTCGAAGTAGTCACTGGAAACGACAGATCTAACAATCAGTTGGTACGTATGCTTCATTCAACATTCTTCTCTCATCCCTCTCTATCTTTTTCAATCCATTTTCCCTCGAAAAACAAGACGATTAAGCAAGTAGTTGTCGACCTATCCCAGTGAAATCTGCCTTTTTCTCTTCTTCCTATCCTGCAGTTTCCCATTTTGTTTGTAATATTCATTTTGATAGACAGGGCTCATTATAGAATTTACCGGGAATGTACATACACGCATACACACACACAGCCGAAAAGGGAGATGGGAAAAGATTATTTTCATATTAAAATACTACATATAGTTGGAATCCTGCCCGTATTATGCTGTAGTTTAATGCGTAGTTCATGTTTAAAACGATCTCAGATGTCAAAAAGGATGACTTTGAACTCAAACAAGATCTAATATATGGAGGAAAGAATCTAGAATTGAAAAATCTTTCATGTGAATGATGTTAAAGAAATTCTACAGGAATCACGTTTTCAGTCTCCTTCGATGAAATCATGGAAATAAAGGAATGTAAAATTTTAATTTCGCATTCCTGTTAAGACAGTTGTCATTTGAAAGGTGGTTGGGTTTCATAATTTAAGAACTATATAATAGAAGTCTGAATTTTCAGGTATTTTCAGCCTTGTTTAATGGACTTTCATAACCTAAAATAATATTGTGTAATAAGATTATATATTCAGTTTATATTACAATTGTTATTATACAGATGATACTGCTACATTGAGTATTTAATATTTCATAAGACAACATTTATATTTCGTATACATAAAATAAATCTATTTCATAACATGGGAATTCGAATTCAGATATATAGTATGTCTAGAGATATTTTAAATTATCATCTTATATCTGAATTTGACTTCCCATGTTATGAAATAAATATACAAATACTGACGAAGAACTATAGATATTCTATTTTTCAAAACAGAAACCTATTACAAAAGTTCCTGTCCATAAATATAATGTAGATCGATATTGCGGCATAAAAAATATGATTTGGATGATATAAAAATTATTAATATAGCAATTAATATAATATACTTTTTTAGGGAGCGTTAGTTCCCAATAAAAAGAATGCATTATCGCCCAGAAAATATATTATTCTGTTTGATATTTTTGGTTAATTTTTCCGGGCGATAATATACTCTGTTTAGAGAAGACAATGATATCGAAATCGAATTATTAATAGGAATAACTATTAATTTCAATAAATTTATATGAAATATATCGTTATCTACCCGGAAAACAGAAGAAAATATACTTAAGGCACAATTATGATATTTGGACTATCGCAACCTAAAATATACACATTATCGCTTGAAAATAATTAATTACCGAAATTTCTCAAAATCAATGAGATGTTCCAAGAGTGTAGTTATTGATTGAATCAGGTTAAAAGATTGACTGCTAGTTTATCATCATTTAATATTATACAATATATTTTGGATATCTTTGAAACATTATTTATTGCATCCCTTTTCGAAATTGAAACAAGATTGATGAACCAGAATAGTATATAATATGAAACAAATATTTAGATATCATTTTAACAACTGAAAAGTCTAAATTTGGTATAATACTTCCAGCAAAAGGTTTATTGTTAGATAATAAATGAGAATTCTGACAGTTGATTTAAAAGATTATATTTTAGAGAGAAGTGTTCAAAGCTTAAGACAGCTCTCATGGGTTTCAAGTGTAAAACTACGCAGAAAAGAAAGACAGACAAAGCCTGATATTCCATCGCAGAGAACTATACGTATGACAAATTTAGATAATTCTCGCCAAAGAAATCGATCGAGCATTTTTAGGGATAAGGATCTGACTCATTGGGACATGAAGTCAATGCCTGAAATGACACAAGTTGAAGAGTACTCACCTTCTTAACCCCAGTTGCTCGAAGGTTCATAGACAAGAACAATAAATCTTTACTTCCTTTTTCATCCAATTCTTTCAGAGGATATAATTGTATTTCATTTTATGTCGCTTAATACTCCATTGGTATGTATTGTTTGGTGACGAGCATATTTATACAAATATATTATAAGATTAATAATGAAATTGAAAGAATACAATTCTATACAATACATTTCTAGTTTTTCAAATATGTTAAAATTATAAATTTAAAATATTAATTTTATTGTTTTTCATTATTTTTTTATTTATTCAAAAGTATATATTAAAATCTCGAAATATATATATATATAATTTGTTAGTAAATATAGGTATCGTCTTACTGAAGTCAACCAGCTGTCTGTAAATTGGGCCGGTCTGGTAGCGCGCCAGCTTCAACTGAACACTCTCTTCGGTGTTCTTTAAGATCTCGACGGCTTGCTGATTGTCCAAACCTTCGAGAGAAGAGGAGTCCACCTAGACCGGAACAAGAACCATTATAGAGAAGGGACACCAGTCTGCTTAACTCGCAATATAAAGAATATTTCAAGTAATCTATTTTTAACAGCAGTGAAAATATTGAAAAAGTCAAAAAATAATATTATTTGTTTAGATAGATTAATTTAATTTTTCTTTCAATAACAGAAAGTGAGAATTGGTTGGTTATTAAAAGAATTAAGAATCTTAAGGAACAGAACGAGATAGTTTAAAGATAAATTATTAAAAATCTGGTAAAATAAATTTCGTCAAAAGAGGTTTTAAAATCACAAAGTTGTTTGACAACGGTATCTTCATGATAATATTTTGATTTAGAAACTATAATACATAATTTAAAAGTCAATTAAATAAGTATTCCAACTAGAACAATCGAATTTCATTCTGCGCTGTTAAAAAAATATATGTTCATTGAAATAATTTTTTAATATGATAATGAATTTTTTTCTATAGGAGGGACTATTCAATATGAAATGACACAGACTATGCGTGTGGCCTGCATGTGTGTAATATTTTAGGGATTAATTAATTGGTTCATATTATGGCCTATTTGAAATCTTGAGAATGCGTATTTATAATAGTTAAATCTGCAGAAAAATAGATTTGATAAAGCACTTATTGTAATTGGACAGATGTCTGATTAATGTACAGGTTAAAGTGTATAAATCATCTCACTTCAATATGAAAAGTAAACAATCAAAAGTAAATGTTTTGATATTACCAATGATTTGATAATGTATTACCAATTAAATTAAACAAATGTGTTAAGATAAAAAGAAAATAAGACAATTTTAAAATTAATTGTAAAATCCAATTCAAAAGTATAGCTGAATTATGTGTTAGTTTACCGCAATTGAAAATCTTAAGTTCATTTCTGAAGTTAACTAATTTTCTAGTTCGCCTCAATTGAGAATTGAAGGAACCTCAACTGTCAGGAATTACTCAGATAAGAAAGAATGAATTCAGATGCGATCATTTGTGAGCGACGAAAATAAGCGGTCGCTTTGGAAATGGATAATTAGTTTGATATTAGGTAATAATCTGAATAATCACTCATTGTTTTGTGGTTGGTGTATAGTTTAACTTGACACAGGAATATTCTCAAGAGTCGCTGAAATTTTGATAAATTCGCCTTTTAATTGTATTTGTATCTGGTTCAACTAGATGATAATTATTATTGCAAGTTCATATATATAATATTGTAATGAACCATAATAAATAGTTTTATCCAATTTATCTAAATACTGTTCAGTCAATAAAATCAGTTTTCTGTTTTTTAATAAAATTAAAAATAATTTTAAAATATTACAAACAATTCAATGAAAAAGAGCAATTTTTATTAAGTTAACTTAGTAAGTACTAGATTAAAATTTATCCAAGAAACTCTGACACTGAAACTCGAGTGAGTCGTAGATATAGTGTATTTTAAATAATTAAAATTAATAGAAAGGAAATCTAAAATGTTCAGTTCTGAAGGATCTGGGATTTATGGATCAGCTATAGACATACCTATATTATATAAATAGTATATAGATTCCATAGATAGCCATAGATATATAATGTCTATGGAATTAGCATAATTTTACAATTTTTTTACTTTTGATGTATTATCCGATTTCAAATTTAAATTAGCCTTGCATTATTAACATAACAAGATTTCCCAAATAGCCTCTCTCCTTTCCCCTTTAAACTTACCTGAATGATTTTATCATTAACTTTGATCTGTCCATTTTGTGCAACGGCACCATCGGGAGCAATGTCCTTCACAAATATCCCCTTAAGATTAGCTGAAAGGGAGACTTCAATATTATTTGTCTGAAGAATAAGTGAGCTGCAGTTTTCTAAATCATTCAATCTTGAAAATAGGATGTTAGCAAAGGAAACTGTGAATCTAAAATAGTATTATTGTGTGTCAATTATTTAAAAATTACTCTATAATAAAAACTAAAAAATGGTTTAATATGTCCAGAACGGTCATGCAAATATTTTGAAAGTACTATTTTCCATAGTTTAATTTCAGTGGTATTAACAATATAAATAATAAATTGATAATAATTAATCCTATCAAAACTAAAAATGTTAATTCTTTTAAAATTAAATAATATATAAATTAAACTGCATAAAATGTTAAACTTCAACAGCATATAACTTACGATCTATAAATATAAATTCTGAAATATAACAACATACATTGAAAAAATAGTCATTTGCAATTTTTAAATGTTGGTAAAATGTGAACTAAAAGTATCGTCAATGGATTCAAACCTCCAGGAGCTTCACTGACGTAGCCCGCAATGGTGATACCGAGGCCAGATGCGCCCTTCAACAGGTTCACTGTAAAGTAATCAATATCTGTTGAGTAATTGTCCGTCGTGGTGATTGGCTGAAGGATTGATACAAAATGAAAAGAATTAGCTGTTTAGGAAAATTAACAATTATCTTTTATGTTGACTGTCATTAAAAAGAGCGATTTAAAAGAAAGAAGAAGGCAAGAGTTCATAAAGGATATTATAACATTTAAAAAAAATATATATTTAAAAGAAGAAATTATTGTTAAATTTATCGAGAAAATAAATTTCATGTTTTTTAGTTATAATTAGATAATTAATGTATTATGGACTTTCAGGAAACTAATCTATTATCAAAACATTATAAACAGTTTGTTAGATTTTTGTTCGTTAAAAAATTATAATTATTTATATTATATTACTACAATAAGAACGAGTAGTATATAACAAATATTCACAATAAATTCATAAATATGCTTTTGCTATATCGTAACATAAACACTACCCATACCTAATTGTAAAATGTTATTAAGAGTATTTGGCAATACAATAAATATAACATTATTTATATAAGAAATTAAAAATGGATTGTAAAATAATCAGTAAGTTAATTTTGATGAAACTATTCTTTGTAATATTTTATGAAACAGTGTCTTTTTTGTAATTTGTAATTCTGTAAATAAACAATAAATTGTAATGAACAATTTGCACTATATATCTTTTGACGAAACAATAAAAATGCGATAACATTAAAAAAATATCTACAAATCATAAGAAAAAAAATCGTTCTTGCTATATCACTTGAAATGCAAGCATAATTCGGCTAATTCGAGGCAATACTATTTCTAAATAATAGTGCTGCTCATTCAAAAAACCCTTTTTTTGTAGCTAAGTGGAAGATACAAAAGAAACCACAAGCTTCTTCTTCACACATCCAACTCTAATCGGATTTGGCAAATCTCCTTTCATATTTCACATGACTACACCTCCCCCGGGAGAATCAACTGATTGCTCATGCAACAGCTAATCCGAAAAATTCAAAGAAATCGAATTTGATAAAACTTGGGAATTAAATTACTGATTTATCCGACAATAATCACCACTATAGGCAAAGCATATAAATTTTATAATAATTTCATGGAATATAATTATTTGATTAGTGAGTTCTTAATAACTTTTAATTGCTAAACGAAAAAAGCTTTTAACTAGTAATTATAAGCTGAACTTTAATTAATATTAATACTATTCAATTTATAATATTGATTTTTAAATTTAATCGAATTTTTGTATTTACTTTGTGTTCATTGGCTATTGTAACTGAAAGAATAACATAATTAAAGTATTAAAATAAAACTAAATTACGTCAGTGGAATAAATCATATAAATACTAATATATAATATGTACATTGAGTATTTGATGTATTGCATAAAATTTACAGAGAAATTAGAGAAATCGCCATTTTTTAAAGACTCATTTGAGTATTATGAAGAATCGAGGGATATTGTAAATATTTGCCCTCAGTTGTAAACTTGTTTATACTTAAACAAATGGCTTATAATAAATTAAACAGACTGAAAAACGGACAACTTTCCTAATGTATCTTTTTAAAGCTTTATCAACGCCATACACAATTTGTTCTAAATAATTATTATTACAATAGAATTTATGCCTAAACACATCACTTATGAATAAAATATAGATCCTAGCAATGCTCCTACAGATAAAATCAGACTTAACTAAATTATCTCTTTACGTTTCTATGGATAAAATTGTTTTATTATTATTATTATTATTTGATCAATTAAAAATGAAAAACTTTGAAAATGAACAATTGGGCTACACACAACCAACTTGAAATAAGATAAGTCATCCTTACAGAAACCCTGCTCGGGGGGTCCACAGGAAGGGTCGCCGGGCCGCTTTCGACCGCCTCGTGGACGTGTTCGGGGCCGTCGCCATTCGTGGGGGTCTGCGCGGAGTACATCCTGTCCACCTGGAGTCGTAGATGACTGTCCAGCTGAGCTGTCTCCACGATATGGACGGGTTCTCGGGGCACCTGGGCCGAGTTCTGGTCAAATGGCCGAGCCACGATCAGGCGAACGTGATCCCCGGAGTTGCGCAGAACTGTAGCCACCTGTTCGCTGGTCATGGTGCGTACGTTGACCTCCCCGATGTACATGATGTGGTCCTTGGCTTGTAGGCGTCCGTCCTATTGGTCAACAGCCGAATCGATAATCGATAATCGATAAACGTTTATTATAAATAGAAAATTGAATTGTTTGAAATATTTTCTTAACTTTATAGTTTGAAATGTTCACATAAATCAGTTAAATATGATTCTTTGTTCCGGTTATTCAAAGCATAAATGCAAAACCATAAACTCACCCGATGGGCCACCCCTCCTGGTAGAATAGTTCTCACAACTACTCCAGTTGCCTTGCCTCCGATAATCCCAAAGCCGAGACCCATTCCATCGTTGACTAGATCTATGACTTCATACTGAGTCCATTCTGTGTTCAACTGAAGAATTTGAACATAGGAAAAATCCTCAACACTATTTTCCAACAATACTGTGTAGCTCAGCTTTTTACAGATTATACAGATTTATATTTTGTTTTAAATAGTTAAATAACTAACTATACAGTAACAAATATTTCAATTTTACGAATTCGTGTAATATTGACGTGCCAAGACACCATAAAAAATGTAGTTAATAGTTAATTAAAATAATCAAAAAATCATAAAAAGATCTTATGTTCCTCGTTGTTTTGATTATGAAGGCATCCCAATATAATCTACATAAAACGTCGATTTATAAACTTTTGACAGGTAATCATTACGGATTACAAAAATGCACGGATGAAGTAACAAGCCAAGGCTATATATAAAAATTAACTATAGATTAAATCATATACCTATGCGCGGAGGGGGATATATCTTTTAAAAGTATAGCTAGACGAGGAAAAACCAGAAATTGACATATTTTGATGTTATCTCATATAGCAAGAATTAGGTATCGATTATTTCATTCGTAAACGTACAAGTTTAAAATTATATTTGAGAATCTATTTTTGTCAAAATCATTCATAATTCAAGTTTGTTTAAAAGATGCTTCATTACAAGTTTTATTCTAATATGGCGAAACGTCTGAAATACACTTTAACAAATATTTGACGTTTTAAAATAAAAACAAAATTAATTCTATTGGATTGTATAATTGATTAATAATTATTTTTTTATCGATTTAATATAAATTGTTTTTTTCTTCTAAATTCAGAAATTTTACAGCTGGGCAAAATTCCGCCTGAAAGCTATCTAATTCATCCCGAATATTCTAAATCTCACGACGACAAGAAAACTTCTTCGTACGAGAGCTTCTACTGCTAGACAGTGGCAGTTCCAAAACTCTCTACTTGCCATCGCTTTGCCGAAAAATAAAGGAGAGACGAAAAGACTTCAATCGTATTTTCAACCGACAATAATGGACCAAAGACTCAACATGGCAAAGAACTACCGGCCACATGGATTATAAAGCACGGTGTATAGTGTAGTCTATATGGGTGTGCATGAAGGTACTTCGACCTTGAAATATTCGCTTAGGTATAAAAGCAAGACCGGACACGACCCAAATCTTTAATCCCCCGGGGAGTACAGCCAGAACACATCCTCCTGAAGTCTTGATTTTTCCGTCTCGACGATTAACCAAACCGAGGCAAAGAAGCTACTATGAAGCGTAGGATACTATAGAGGGGGGGGGGGGCGGACGGTAGTTAGATTTTATTCAAAGTCAACTAAAATATTCTACCTCAAACCCTTTTTGCATATAACTTATCCCAGGATTTTCCTCTCTGTCAATTTTGATCGTTAAGTAGTGCAAATATGCGGTAGTATCGCAATCCTACGTTAAGGCCCTTTGTAATACTAAAATAAATCACAGCCAGCCTGTTTTGTCTCCAAGACCGCTTTGTATTCCAATCGGTAGTTCGCTTCCTAATAATCCTTAAACTCCCTGCTGATGCATTCTGCACAAGGGGGAATCTTTAAGAGAAAGACTATTCACAAAACTACGTTAAAGGAAGCGTTAAATATTGCCCTAAACAAAAGAGGTTGGTGTTTGGATTACGAATAAATAGGTCAACTATAACGATGTAAACATAAAAATAAAAGTTTTTGAGACAGGCAGAAAAAGTTTACGAAGGGGCAACTTATTTGATCAAATTTCAAAATTGTTTTCTGTACTTAGAATTCAGAATTTTTGTTGTCATGTTGACTAAAATAATTACAGAGAATAATTATTTATCATAATAAGAGAATAACTTATCAAAAGTATGTCTTCCGCGGCTAGCGTTTAATTATTTTGTTTATTAAGTTTTAAAAATGTATAAATCAATATTTGAACAACTGAAAATAATTCTAACAACACAAATAATGCAAAAGTTTGTGTGCCTTTTTATTAATTTAGAAAATAATGAAATAGGTGGATAGTCTATTTATATATTGTCCATTTTACTATTATATAATTGTTCATATCTATTAAATCATAGTTGTCTGATTTCAACTACCAACTAAATGTATATGTTATTGTGTTTGTTATTTTTTATTTCATTAAATACAATAATTGGAGGCTTGCAGAGAACTAACAATAGTTATCGTACCAAAAAATATTAACGTATTCGAAAGAATTGTCATACAACATTTTTAATCCAAAGTAAAAATTATAATTAAAACACTTTCAAAAACATAATCAGGAAATGAACAAGGACGAACGAATATTATAACCATCAAAAACATTAATTTATTAATTTAATCGGTGAAGATAAGCGATGAAAGAATTATAGACATTGTTAAATTCCCCCACAAAATCTTAACAATTATAAGGAGGAAGTCTGAAGGTAATTATCTTCCTCGTTTACTCATTTTAATGAGATTTGTCCGCCTAGTAGAAAACATGGAGACACGCAAACTTCATCTAATTGAAGCTGCGTCATCTTCAAGCGGTCGAAGTAAGCAGCCCGCGAACACATTGTGCGTAACTAAATTGTCAACTATAACCGGGAAAATGTATTTTACGATTCAATTCGTGTTTTCTTCACTTAAAACAAGATTTTTCTTTATTTGAAGATATCATCAAAAAGCCTTCTTATGAGACACATCAAGTACCATAAACATTTTCCGTTATTTCTCAGAAATGTTTGTAGTCTGTAGAGAGATCCCGAAATGTGTCATTTTTTCAAAAGCTATGACATCTTGATTTCGAAGCAATTGGTATGATTAAATGATTTCAAATGTCTTCTTGAACAGACACGGTTTCAAATTCTATTTGATATTGATTCATAAGAATTAAATATGACAATGTGGATATCTTTATGGACAACCGACAAAGATTTGTGTTGTTACATAGATAATGAAAGACAAAATTAAAATTAATAAAATTTATTTTTTAAAAATGCGGAATAATAAATGCAATTTTAATCCCATACGAAAAGAAAATATTGAAAAATTATCTGATTTATTGACTTTAAATAATCGTTGACCTTGACTTAATTAATCAACATCAATAATCGTTGACCTCCACTAATTCATCATCACCAATAAAATTTCAGATCGCTTTTGTCATATCCTGAATAATTGAGTTAATTTAGACTCTTTGACTGACAGAAACAATAATTACAGGCAACAATTTCCAAACAGCGATCTCCAGTATAATTTCAAATCTAAAAATTTGAAAAATAATGAAAACAAATACTTTGCCGAAGAAGAAATCATTTCGCAGTATTTTATGAGAAAGGTTTACTCCATTCCTCCCGCATGGCACCTGCTAAAGTAATCGGAGAATTTCACACGGAGTGTAGATTTCACGTTTCGACAATAACGTTGAGACTCTTGTAATTCGGTAATCCAAGTGGATTATATCTTCATAAAATGAGAAACTAGTATCAGAAAATATAGCGAAGAAAATCCACCGCCACAAGATCGCAACATATAAAGTACAAATTATAGTTTTATATAACAAACTTTTCTGATGTTTGTGTTTTTGCTGAGCAATATGTAAAATTCGTAATAAAACTTTGTACCAAATAAAAATTATTATTGTAAGAAGCAATCTGTTTGTAAACTCTGTGAAAAAAAGACAAACAATAAATTCTGAGTGGAAAAACTATTTTGAAAATTGATCATAGATTAATCTTACCGCTTATAGTAAATAAATAATGTTCTAGAATAATTTTAGCTAGTCAAAATAAAACTTCTTCCAAACAACAGTTTGAATTATAAATAAATGTTAAGTTTGCATAAAAATAATGTGTTTCAAACTTTATATTTAGACTTGTATTTAGACTTATATTTACACCTCTTTTGTAACTTTAATATGATAAAAATACAACAAAAATGATAATTCCATTTATATTAAATGCTAGTTTAAATTAAAATCTATTTGTGTCACTACAGTACACCTTAATTACACGATAAAATAATTATCTGTTAAAAAAACTCAAAGATGCTAATTGATTAATCTGAACTTAATTTGCACCTTTACTTCAATATATACACCACAACTTTTTTATGAAAAATATATATATTTAATCAAGTTCAATTCAAATGAAACTAATTAAATAATGAAATTTTGAGGAGGATAATTGGAGCCAGGCTCTTGACAATCAGAAGTGTGATTCAATGATTTACAAGAATAATATATAATACAGCTGATGAAAAAGCGTTAATGCCAAAAATTGACACAAATAAAACTTTTCGTTTCTTCATTTTTAAGATCGATATATGACGAAATTAGATGGTTGTATATTTATAAGAGTATAACTTGAATATTGATAGAGTCAACAGCACTTTGAAAAATCCTGTCACCTAAGCAAACAAGCAGGCATATAAAATTCAGTTTGAAAAGACAACACAACTAATTAAATGTTTTGCGCTATTTTTGAAATAAATCATTGACAACTTCATTTTTATTTTTCCCTTTTAAAAATTTATAAATGTATCAATTATACTGACAAAAAAGCAATTTAATATTTTTAAACTCGACGGTATTATTTATTTTTTCAAGATCCAATTATAAGAATAAAAAGTATAAGAGTATTAGCATCGGGTTTATTTTTGACTTCCGGCATAATATTTGAGCTGAGCATTATAAACATTTTGCTATACGGAACCCAATCGACAATCAATTAAAATACACTTATTACCTGGGTGATTTCAGTCAAAGTAGATCAAAATTTATTAATAACTAATATCCATTGATTTTTTCTACTACGTCAATTTAACTCGGATAATAATTAAGGTAATCGGGGGGAGGGGTGCACTGTTAGATTCAACTTAGTAATATTCAATTCAGTAAAATTCCAGTATTTTGTTTAAAGTTCGTCTAATATAAATTTGTTTTAATATTTTAACTTTTTACAATTTGGAGAATTAATAAATAATGATGCCCTTAATTACTGTTAGACAAGGCATCTAACAAAAAACAATTTTTATATACGAATGCATAAAAAATGTAAAACAAGACTTTAAAAAATATACCAGATAATTACAATCAAACATAAGAAGTCGAGAATATGTACAATTTTTATCAACAGTGTGTCCTTTTAAACTCTGATAAATATTTCAAAATAGACACGAAAGTGTTAAATACTTTTCTTTCGTGTTTGAAGGTCAAGAAGTGGTTATTAAAATTATCAGGTTAGGTTCAAAACACAAACTATTAAGAATAAAGCTAATGGGAAGGGAGAACTGTATAGAGGCGCCAGCTTCAGACATCATAATACTCTCCTTCGCACTCAGCAGAATCAATAGAGCCCTAGCCGCGGCTGGAACAACTCGCTAAAATCCAAGAAAGCTTAAAACTAATAGTCAACTAAGATCTAATCATCTGCTTGCACGAAGATGCATCCACAGTGGCAATATTTCTCACAAAACTTGCTGTAGTTATCTTAGAAGATAAAGTAATCGCTATGGAAAGTTTCATCATCTCGCAACAACAACAACAAATGTTGGACTACCTACGTGTTTTTTTCAAAAAGTATTTAAAAATCCAAAAAAAAATAGTGTAGCTAAAAGTCCAATGACTAGTACAGATTTATTTAAAAATACAAAAAAGTTATAACTGCCAAGATGATAAAAATATACAAATATGAAATATATAGAAAAGATTGTATTAAAGTTTAAAGTTCCAATTTCATGTAAATATTTATAAATGACTTTCAAATTAAATGACGAAGGGTCCGAAACGTCGGAAACGTTTGTAACAGTTGTATAGTTGTATAGCAGTGTCATTTCATACAGAGTGTTTTATGACACATCTTCTGACAATCTCACTAAATTAGAAATACCAAGATGATATTATATTTTTAACAGATTTCATCATTTTATTGAATATAATTATGTAGTAAGAAAATTAGGAAAACGAAACTTCAAACATTTTTAATATATTTATTGATTTATAAATGAAACAAAAATTATTTGAATTTTAATAATTTATTAACTAATTTAAATTTAATATCTTTGCATTTAGTAATCGATCGATTCGAAATCCTATAAAAATCGTTCAACATAAGATTCCATACTTTTATTTGGTCAATTAACTCATATCAATTAATTAATCTATCAACTAATATCAACATAATCGATTAATTAATTAACAATACGATAAATAAAAATACACTTTAAATTTAAAAAAACTTTCTTTATTAAATGACACTGTTATAACTACAACCAACAAAAAATTTTAAAAATGTAATTATTATTATTTTGATTAAAATGTTTTTATTTAAAAGTGCATTAAGTCGATCAACTCAATAAATTAATTAATTTAACATTTGAATAACATATTTTGATTATATCCGCGAAAAAGATCGACCATAAGGTTCACTTCAAAATAATAGTTTTTAAATTGCTTCCTAATTTTCTAAACATATTACACATGCCATTGAAAAAATACGAATAAGAATAGAATTATCACTTTTTAAGGATTTTTTTCGTCAGATATTCCTATTTAAAATGCGATGGATTTTCCGAAAATTACAATTGAATTAATTATCCATCGATTGAAAAAAATGAAACCCTTTTCTATTGAAAAAAAGATCTTAAGAATTCATTCCTAGAAGAATACTTGCCGGTTTTGCTAAGATCCGTACAAAATGCAATTATAACAGGAATATATTTGTTAAATTTTATCGAGAAATTAATAAGTTCTAAATAAAGTCAAAATAATATAGTCAGTCACGGATAATTGAGACTCTGAACTTCAAATAAAGTTTTACTATAAGCGTAAAAGACGAGCGTAAAAAAGATGGTCAAAAATTCTATCAACATTGTTTTGAAAACCTCCCTTTTTTAACAATTTAATTATGGTCAGAATAAATAGGGATTTATTTAACTCGCTTTATCGCGATGATTTTATAGTTCGACAGCTGCGATTTAAAGCTGCAAAATCGATAAAAAAACTCGTCCATATATGTATGATATCGTGGAGAATTCAGTAGATATAGATAATCTGAGAGAAGCTGACAAAAGAATTTATCACACTTTTTATTCTATCTAAATGATAAATGAAGCGATGAAGAAGACTGAATGAAATACTGAATCAGCGTAAATTTCTGTAAACCATTGAAAGAATTTATTGTAAAATGTTTTAGGATGTTACGAAATATTGGATTCCGTACTATTTATAGATTTCTTTGCAATTGCACTCACCTGGCTGCCATTGAAAGTGAGTAAATTAAAAGTATTTAAATATTATACTTAAGATAAATCTATAAAAAAATAATACACCATTATAAAAACGCAAAGAAACCATCTGAAACTCTTGTTGCCTGAAAATTTGTTATATAGAAAGAAATTTTATATTAATTTTGTTACTAAAAAATGGATTTTATGTGTTGTGGTAAGCAATATAATAATGATTTTATTTACTGTCATAATTTGAAAAGAGAAATATGTTCCTATATTTATATTTCAATATAATCAAGAAATTTATCTGAAACATATGGTCGAACATGTTTTTTTAATGTTCAAAAAGTATAATGAAAATTATTGTAAAATTAAGGATTTTAAATAATACTGCAATAATTAATATTTTTTCCAATACTTTATTTTCGATTAATGAACAAATAAGCAATCAATAAATTGAATTTCTGGCCAAAAGTTACACATAACAAATTTCATATCAATAATTTTTACAATTAGAATTATATTCAGGTGGTTATTACTTACTTACTTAAACAATTATCAAATATATGACTTAAAGCGTAATGTTTAGCGCTTCATAGAAAGGGAACAAGCCCAATTCCTACCATATCTTCAGTAGTAAATTCCTTTTTGTATCCTCCTCGCAGCCGCGGTTTGGGAGCGATTATCGGTTTGTTGCTGTGCTGCGGTGACGAAAACTCCACAACCGAATGCGTCTCACTGTTAAGTTCACTTTCAGGGGCCGAAGCTCCGGGCGGCACAGAGCCGGGACAACGGGCCAACACAAGCTCCGCTCCGAACTGGCTGGCTTGGAGAAGTAGGATAGCGTCCTCGTGGCAGGACTCCTCGTCCAGAGGGACTGAGTTTATCGCCAGAACATGGTCGCCATTGTAGATGTCCCCTTGTCTGTTGAGTGTAGAGGGGGAATGTTAACTAACGGTGAGAGGGTGGACGTCAACGTAGGAGGAAGTCAAACACTCGATTGTGACAACTGGACGCACTCATAATAATTATATGCTACACTTTTACTGCACTTAGATTCGAGGTTTATTTTGGCCAACTTTGTTGTTGGGTTCTGAGAAGCAAGATTTAGGCTTTTGAGTAGCCAACCTTTGTTATTCCCATCGCCTATTGGTCGATAACCACGGGTATGAGTAGGATTTCTGTTTTTTTCTCACTGATTTCAATCTAAACCGGAGTTACAGATAAAATACAGCTTATGGAAACAACGAGAACTGTCCTTTAAATGGTCACAGTCGATATAATATGGTCAGAAATGAGGGCTAAAATATCACTGCTTTAGGTAATATAGAAGCAGGCTTCACATTGGAAAAGGTTCTCATTAACTACCTATCTTGATTGGATGGGAACCTCTGAAAATGTCACAAAGCAAAACAATACTTCCTTGGCAACAACTCCCAGAAGTTCTTTCTAAAAGACTTTTTGTCTATCATCTTGATCGCTCCGTCTCTCCTCAATTCGTGTCAGTTTCACACGGTTCTATTGTCTTCGAGACCATTATTTAGGGATTATGATAATTAACTATACCATACTTGAAATCATGTTGCGTCAATATTTTTACAACTATTTATTGATCGTGTAGAGAGGAGGGTGTATAATTACGCTGTTACCATTGTTACACTGTGTGCTATAGTCAGACACATCTGATGAATAAATAAAAAATCAACTTCTGCTTTCAGACGACGCAAGAACCATGTAATATTGAAAGAAAATGTGAAATTAGGTGAAGTTAACAATTAAGCTGAAAGAAAACAATGTTACATACACAAAAGAATAATCTACAGATATGAAGTTATTTTCCGTTTTTTCCTGTTTCAATCATATTTTAATCTCTTAATTTCCGTTTTGTATATCAACAATTGCTCACAATATATGAATAAATTACAGACCTATAGTCATTCTGGACAGTATCTGAAAGGTCTAAGCATGGTGTCTAAATTTAATTTCAGAATTAACGATTGAACGATATTCTGTATAAATTTATGTTTAAAGTTTTATAAAATCATTTCTCATTAATTGCGCTTTTTATCTCATGTAAAATATATTCAACTCTAAAACTGCATTTTAAGAATACAAGAGTTTTTGTTTTTGAGGATTCAGTTTTCGTTTGAAGGTCACTAGATATCCAAACACAATTCCATCGGGAGTAAATGTGCTTTTAACCATGACAATTAAGGAAAATTAGTTTATTGGATGTCATAATTGCATAATAAATATAACTTCTTGTTTACCAATGTTTAAATTCAAATGAATAATAAATATGACAAATAAAACAAAGCCAAATATGTCAACATTTCAAACAAAAAAGTATCAATTATATAAATTAGGTATGTAAAAAAGAATTGTCTACCACACAAATCATTTAAGATAATACAATTTTTACAAAAAACTTAATTTCAAATAATCATAAATTAGCCTTTAAAATTAATATCTAAATCTGTACAAAGAAAAATGGTACAAAGATAAAATTAAAATGTAATAAAAACCCTCTCCGTATAAAATTAACCTCCCAAACTATATTTGTTGAAGTTGTAGATGTAAATTTTATACAAAGAGTTTTTTTACTTTGATAACGAAAAAGAAAAACAAATATTTATCATAATTTATCAAAAAATCTATCAAAAAAATTCTAGTGCCAATATTATCTAATCTTTTGAAATTCTAAAAAAAATACATTGAAAATTAAAACTAATGATCGGGTTATTTTATTTTAAAAAAATGGTAAAATAATTATACTACTATATAAATTACAAGTAACGAGATGCATACTTAGCCGCAATACTGTTCGGATCAACATAATTGATATAGACACCGCGATTGTCAGATTTATCCCCGCGTAACCCGATAACGCTGAAGCCAAGGGGTTCATCTAATCCCTTCTTGAGACTGACGTATATCGGTGATCGGTCGTTGGCCAGACGAGTGACCCGAGCATTGAGTTCCTCTGGTGACAACTGGTTTCGGGATTTTAGCGAGAGACGAGAAGACTGAAAAAAATAAAATTAACAGTGGAATGAATAATTTACAACATTTAGAGATATTCATATGATTTTTTTTAATTTGAATATAAAAATGACACAGTATAATTGTAATATTAATGTATTATTAATTTATATCTTATGTCTTAATATCTAGTCCATAAATTTGAATTCATTAAAAAATAATGAAATAATAACTTATTACGTGTTAATTGTTTATCTATCCTGGAATGCTTTAATATTAAAAATATAAAGCAATAGAAAAATGAGGAAATTATAAAAATATAGGAAGACATATTATATACAAAAAAATATATTATAAATGTATGCAACATAATGGCAATTTTGTGTTTTCATTTAATTGGACTATCTTTGCCTTTGTCAATTATCTTCAATTGTAAGCTCACTTTCCAATATATAGTTATTACATATTTATTTTATTAGTTGATGATCGAGAAATCATGTTTGTGTAATTGAGTCACATATCTGTTATGACTAAAATAGTATAACGTCTATTAATTATACATCCCCTTATTACAGTCATTTCTAGAGGACGACTTACACTACAAAAAGCAATTAAGAAGCCGCGAAATTTAAAATTAAAACCAGTGCGTGTCATGTAAAATCAATATTAAAATTGAACACGTCAAACCACAGAAATCATCTTGAAGAACATCTATATACGCCAAACATTAATATTTTATGGTGAAGCTATATTTCCTAAATAAAGTTTGCATGTCTATTCCACCTTGATCAAATAAAATAAAATTGAAAATATTCCATGTTTATAAAAAACGTTTTTGGCAGCCGTATCCGTGTTCAATCATTGATATTAATCGATATATTTTACGTTGACAAAAAGTTTATTCTTTTTATATTGAAATAAGTAAAAGTTTCTATATTTATAAGTTAAAAAACGACATATTGAATGTAGTAGTTTGATGGTTGTGAATAATTTGGTATCTAACTTTAAAATATTAACTTTTTTTTTAAATATCCAATACTATAATATTCTATTTGTAAATCATTGTTTATGATTATAAATATCTTTCCCTTAACTAAAATCTAAATGTAATGAACGAAACAGAAAACTGTTTTGCTTTTGAAAAACTTAATAAAGCAACAATTTTTTATATATTTCTTTTAACAGCTTTGATCTCTCAGTTGATGATATTTCCTTTTTATTATTATTTCTAAAGACTATTTCTAAAGACTAAAGAACTTTGAGTACTTAACTGCCCACTAATTTTCAATGAGACATCGCCAGTAATATTTAGGATATTTATAAAATTATACATCAAACTTTAAAATATTAAATAAAGTTTTTTAATCAATACTAATTATAATCATTATAGATGTGTTGCTAAGCCTCTCTTGAATTTAAACATTAATGCTTCGTAATCTATAAAAAATATTGTTCTATGAGATAAATTAAATAAAAATGTCGATATTATTTTTGAGTGAAATCCCGAAATAAGTATTATCTATCGTCAAGAATACCTTGAAAATTTGTATAAAAATTAGTCTTATGATCAAATTTCTGGTTTTGAAAACTTGTCTTTATGAGCAAATCGTGACATTGTAAGATAGAGTCTTAGCTAATTAACAAAAATTGCACTATAGAGTGGCTATATAAGCATCGGTTTATACAACCTATATATTTGTATACAGTATTTTATTCTTATCATCTATAGCAAGCTGACTACGACAATTTCTCTTATTGCATTGGCCGACTTTATATATATAGCTACCGATATATGTTGTAATCGATAAACATATCCATTTTTGACGATAAAGTGTTTCATTTTTGTATTTGGATAATCTTTCGATTTGATTATAAATAAAAGTTTCTTAGTGCTTACGTCGAAACATTCAAAACAAAATGGTCTAACTATAAAAAAATTATAATTAAATAAACTGAAATATAGCCAACCGTATTAAAATCGGATACACCCAATAGTAGAATAATTCGTTAGTTACATTTAATGTATAAATTGAATATTTACATATCAATAGTTTACCACTTAATACAAAAACAAATTTACTTAGTTTAAAATATTAAAGTCATATTCAGGAAATTAAAATTATATATAGATAAAACACAGGAATAACCCTTACAAGGAAACGATTTTACTCTATTAATTAAAACTTTTATTGACAGTATTATAAAATCCATATTTACCCAATTTACACCAACAAATGGAGAATGCGAGCAAAACAAACATCAGATCAATGCTATACGATAAACTCCATAAATGGAATTTTTTGATGTATAACGAACATTCAAATCAATCAATACTAATAGATGTCACATAGGATGTATCATCATTGACACATTGTCACATAAAACCATGAAATTCATAATGATGCAACTTCTGCGGCTTACATCTAGTCTCGTGTAAATATAACATAGATCGTATAAATAGCCAAACCCAACTACAAATTGGTATCAAGTCAAGACGAAATTCTCTGATGCTATAGAGAGACCCCGCAAGCCACATTCCACAGTGCAGTAATGTGTGTATTGTGTAACGAAACGTCAAGAATTTAATGTACACCACAAATCTAGTGCTCAAATTCCGGTGGTAATATGCATACGCCAAGTCATTCAGATTATGAAACTGAGATATAAAAATTATATGCTAAACAACAATAATACGAATCTGCATTCCCGCATACAACTAAATTCTAAGAACAATAATATTCTAAAAGGAAATACAATAACATATTCTTTTAATTCGTTTGAGTATATATTATAAGAATATTATGTTGCCATTTATAATTGCACGCACTAAAATGTCTGCAATGTATGTAATAAGAACCTGTTTTTAATTCGTTTGCAATGAAACAGCTGCATTTCTGAAATCTATGAAAATTTCTAATAAAGTGTGATATCTTATGGGAATTATTAATAAATCTTGGTAAAATGTTCCAGTTGCTCTACTTGGCGAGATATCTGGGTAAAGTTATGAATTTTTAAAATGTAGAGGTGGGGTGAGACTTCATATGGAAGAATTCCGTGAATAACAAAATTTATGTTATAGTATAGAATAGAATAAGAGAAAGACATGTTGTTATATTTTCGAGATTATGTAGAAGGATATATCAATTCTCCTTCAAGCATGTATCCTATATTTGAAAGAATCGGAGATAACAGAAAGAAAAAATTATACCTTACTTTATATAAATAAAGCAGCTTCGTTGAAAGAATATATATATTCTAAACAAAATATTTGTGATTCACAAAATCAGGAAATATGATCCGGATAAAAAAAATCTGAATTATTTATTGGTAATATTCTATTCTATTTGGACAAAATAGAAAATAAATAATAAAACCTGGCGTACAAATGATTCATGTTTGTATTTCAAATATGTTCAGTTATTTTAATTTTAAGGATTAAGATTTATTATTAAAGATGCAAATTTTTTTTAATTGTGTTGATTAATAATAAAAATCATTTTAATTAGTTTCTGTAAGGTTTTATATCTATTTATGGTTTATACAAGAATTCCCAATTTAACGTCAATTTTAACAATTGAGACCTAATACTTTATTCAACCATAAGTATAAATTG
Source organism: Vannuccia rotundouncinata (assembly GCA_034780395.1). Taxonomy (NCBI): domain Eukaryota; kingdom Metazoa; phylum Platyhelminthes; order Proseriata; family Coelogynoporidae; genus Vannuccia; species Vannuccia rotundouncinata. The sequence goes on along the minus strand of JAUZNC010031101.1, from coordinate 19,032 downwards.
ATTTTAGAATAGAATCCAGATTTTCATACAATAAGTTGATGGATAAATTTTTAGTTATTCTTGTAAAAGCTTTCTGAAAAATAAGGAAAAACTTGTTTGCATAATTATAAAGAATACACAAGAGTAGACCGGGAGGTATAATACGTCATTGTCATTGAAATTATATTATAAAAAATAACATACCATAAGAATCCAAAGTTAAACCTAAATTGCATAAATAATAATAAAAAGTTTATTTCAATATTATATGAGAAAACTGGCTTATACGGTTAGAATTTTTCTCATGAGGCAAAAATACATCAAAATTTATAACTTTTCTTTCTTAACAAGAATATATAGCTCAAAACAATTGGAAGACTATTTGTAATTTAAATGTGTTTGTTTTTCTTTTGTAAAAGGTATAATTTACTGTTTTATAAATAAATCGCTTTGATTTTGAACTCCAGTTTAGTTGACTTAAATCGTGTTTCTTCTTAAATAATAAAATCTATATTCAGTAAGCAAAAATATGTATTTCACATTTTTTAAATATTGAATCTTATACCTAAGGTCATTAGAACTATACTTCTTTCAGTAAAATATAATCTGAAAATCTAGCAATTAAGATATTTTAGCCTTTCAGAAGTTTTAGATATTTTAGTACCCACATTAAGCTAAAACAGAGATCGATATACATAATATTATATTTGTCATGTTATCATAACAAAGATAATTTATTAGTAAATATAAACAGAGCTTTAGTCAACATAATCTTAAATATAAATACTAATCAAGTATTAAAACAAATGTCATTCTAATGCCAAATACTGTTCAGTCAAACCGTTTTTAATAATATGGCAAAATTAAAAGACAAACAATGAAAACAAAACGTTCACAGGAATAGTTTCGCTAGAATAATTCCTTAAATTTTAATAAAAGTTCTGAATGAAACAGTAATAATTATTGATGACATCTGAAATAAAAGATCTTTATTCAATGTAGAATCAATCTCCATGATATTAATATTCTCATCCATTCAAAATGGGAAACATAGAATGAAACTAAACCACTTAAACAAAACTTTTCGCTGAATGAGGCAGTAATTAACCCTAATTAATCGTTAAGCTCAATAAGACTTCGACATACGAATCGTAATTACCAAACTAATTTGCTGGCAAAAGTCGTTTGTTCTGTATAATTTGGAAAGGGTTATATTTCCATGGAAAGATTACAACATAAAATTCAACTGAAACAAAATAACCGCCAATATTCCCCATGACAAAGAAAGGGAATGCTTATAAAAAAGGAGGTTTAAATTTTTAGTCAATAAATAAATATTTCCAAATAATCTTAAATACACACAAAGTACAAAGAAAAGTATTCGAAAACTGTCTAAAATGAATGCTATGAGGTGAAATAAATCGACTGTATTTGTATTTATATAAAGCTGGATAAACGAATATTTAGTATGAATCGACAAGAGGAAAGAAAATTTCAAAGACATTTCAATCGATTCTTCGTATAGTAAACAACCTGAAAAATAATTCCCAAGCTAACTCTTTCTAGAAATAATGTTGGCTGACTATGACTGCAGAAATTCGGAGTCCCAGGAATAGCGCTGCGCTTTTATGAAAGTGTGTATATTATAGTATTTCGTGCAGGCTTATATGCCATATACAAAAGAAATCTGAGTGAAAATGGATCTTTATGGTGTAATAAAAAAAATGTCAACACTCATAATTTAGAAATAAAATATCTATAAAATATGTTATAGCAATATTGGTGAACAATTATTTTTAGATTCAAATTAAATTTTAAATAGTGTGTTTCGAGGATATATTTTTACAAAATGTTTTAAGGTTAATATTGAAACAAACATGAGAATAACCAATAACTATATTGTGCTTAAAAAATATTTTTGTTAAATTAATTAAATAAACATGACAAAAAATATGTCTATTATATAGTAATAAAATTAATACCTTTTTACCTTCAAACACTAAACTCTCTATAATCGATCGATTAAATAAGGTACTTATTAATTCAATACTTATGTATCATATAATGCGCAAGAGCCTAAATGTGCACTATCTTCAGACAACGTAGAACGCGAACGTGAAAGAATTTCCAAATCACCTGCGGAACAACTAACATTCATCACGAGAAAACATCCTTTAGATCGCATAACTAATTATATTGGAACATGAATCTTCTGCGACACTTTCCTAGCGAATACGAGGCATGGATATAAGACGAAATGAATATATAATAAGATTCGGTATTAACCTCTTTATAAATAAATAACAATGAATTTGATATACGTTGGCACAATCAATAAAAATATTGAACGCGAACTCGGTATTCAGATAGGAATAATTTTGATTAATAATAAACTCGTAATGTAATAGTCGTTAATGAAGGTAATCAATTTATGTAACAAAACTGGCGATTGTATTAGTAATAAAACTTTGCGATAAACTTCAGAATTAATCAGGGATATTTAAGGTGGAACATAATATTTAAGAAAATATTTTGACACTTTTTCATATATATAATCAACACTTCAATTAAGTAAACCATTCAAACGTAGCCATAAAAGTGCAAAGAGAGATTGAAGTTTTAATTAAGGAATTGTCTATAATATGATCAGAGTTAGAATTACTGTGAATTTATTGTTGCTAAAACCAGTACAAAAATATGCTATCAACGCAATATATCATTACGGTGAAAGTTGTTCTTTGATGTTATAAAGAACATTGAACTCTGTTGAGCAGTGTCAGTTAATGTGACATTTAATAGTAAATAAGTTAATTTATTGTATATGGTTAAAATAAACAAGTTATTTTTATTAAATTTCCTCTGATTACTCAGCCAAAATAAATGTTGTTGATAATTTAATAAATATTTTTCTAATTTATGATTCTGAATATGAAATTAATTGAACTTATTTCGTAAACAATAATTAGAATATTAAAGCTTCCAATTTTTTCGTGAATGAAAACAAACAAAAGAGTTGTTTTATATTTTTGAAACAATTTTAATAAAGTTTCTTCTAGTCAATCGCTTCAATATTCGGTAAAATAACATTATTACAAATTTATAATGCCGAAGATAAACTTCCTAATAGCAAAGTAGAATGTTTATGAATGGAATACTAACCAGTAGGTCTGCGATTCGAAACTAGCAACGTACCCTCCTTGGCTTCATGATTATTATAGCTATTAAGAAAATCGGAATTGTAAGTTTTTAAATACTATTTACCGATATCATAGAGCGGTTGTGCTTGAATGCGTATTTATCTCACAGCTCTGGAATAACATTATCAAGCAAAAAAGTTTTAAAAGCTAAAGAAAGCTAAGAGGTATCACTAATGAAAGTAGTATGGCAAAACGATAAATTAACAGAATATCATAACATAGTATAGATCAGCAGAAGACACAATGACAGCTAATTTTCCAAATATCCAACAAACTGGAGAGGTCTTGTAAGTACAGCGTAGACACAATAGTTGGTTATCATAAATGTTCAGAAAAAATAGTAAAACCTTCAGTATGCAAATTGAATTTCTAGATATAGAAAGATCATTTGCATAAGTTGAATTAAAAGAATTTAGATGTTTTTGCTAATGATATCGCCATTGAAAGATATACGGAAGACCTTAAATTGCACTATTAATACCTTTTTTAACATTCATTGTAGTAGTATAGGGGAGTGACCTCTAGGGGTGCATTCCACAAACTACGATTTACAAATCTACTATTCTACTTTTGCATTTCACGAACTATTAATCTACTAAAGATTGTGTAATAATTTACTATTATAATTGAGTTTAACATCGGGAATTCTCGACTAAATCGTAGAAAATATTACAAGTGAAGAAAGCATTTGTAAATTAAAAAAACAATTATTAAATATAGCGATGGTTTGCTTAAAACAAATAAATGGGTAAATAATCATGATACACGTAAACTTGTTTTAAATGACTACATTATTATTTGTATATGATTGTAAATTTGTGAAATAGTTCCTAATATTACTATTTAATGGTATTCTATTAAATTAAATGAGAAATTATTGTCCAAATAACTTCTATTACTAATTTTAAATAAGATAGATTAGAATATTTACATTTACTTTAATTGTTCTATTTATAGATTACGGAAAGATAAATCATTAGATAGAACAACATTTTGAATTATCTGTTTGTATAATTGTTAAAGATGAGTATTTAAATTATAATATAGTTAGATTTTATTAAATCAAAGTTCAATACTCAATTTAGTTACTGGGAGGTTAAGATAGATATGTTTCAATCAGATAATATACTATAATAATTTAACCTATTGAATTCCTTCATTATACTATAGAAGGGTTATCGTAATAGCATACCTACGGGTTAAAAATTTAAATATTCATATTAATGAGTACACAAGTATAGTGAAGTAGAAGTTTATTCTAGCTAGTTACGTTTACAATATTCCAAATGATAATTGGTATCAAGCAGATTTCCTTTGAAATGTGAAGTAAAAAAGTAATAAAATGTAAAAAGTTTACATTGAATTCTAAATTACTTTTATGCGGGTTGTCAATATTAGAGAAGCTGTAAAAGACACCCGTATATTGGTTTCAAAAGATAGATAATGTTTTTATTGTTATGAATAACTTCTATGAGGAATTCTGCCAAAAATTAGAATGGGTAGGTCACAGATATAATGAATTCTTGTGATCCAGTATCGTTTTATTAGTCGTTTATTTTCGGTTTTTGGGTACGTCAATTAATGTTTATGATTGGCTGCGGATACAAACCAATTTATATTAGAACACTTACATAATTAATATTTTTTTAATTAGAAAGACATTTGGTTAATAGATTTTACTAATAAAACAATGCTTTCAAAAGAATAAAAGATATAAGCTTAAAAAAAGACAATCGTCAGCAGCTTTTTGAATCATTGGAAGAAGAGTCGATAACAGCCGAAACTAAAAAGGAATCTTGAGGAGAGATCGTCCACAAACTCCAAGCTCAGGAGCAACAGGGCTCAACAGCTAGAACGGGGAATCGGAAGATTGGAAGCGGTGGGAAGAAGCTGACTGAAATCGATGAACCTGTTATGGTAATAATCGGCCAAGAATCGACTGCAGTGACTGGATTACAAGGCATTCCCGAACCTCCATAAATAAATTCAAAGGTCAGGATCGTATTTGGATTTGTTGATGGAAGTTAACGATTCTAGGGAGAATGATAGAATTAAGGAGTCTTTCTACACCAATCTTGGCTACACCTGGAGCGTCTGGGGCCAAAGCGGCTTCAAGTATTGGAGAAATGTAGTCTTTCAATATTACAATAAAATCGATTTATATATATTTATCTATTATTATGTTGAAATATTTTTATGTAAATGTTACAAAAAATCGTTATATAAACAACTATGATTACAATTTACAATGCAATTTACAAAAAATTTACAATGCAATGCATATGAAATCAATAAGAGTTGAAACTCAATATATATAATTATTCTATGTTCGATACAGGATAAAACCTGATATCATTATTATACACTAATTTAGATAAAAAGTGATTAATCGAGGTGTATTCCCTCAAGAAAGTTTCTATAAATACATTTTCAATACGATCGTTCTTACTAAAATATTCTACTATTGACAATAGTTGTTTGCGGAACGCAAAATTGTAGCGTTAGTAGATGAATATTTGGTAATAGTAGAATCGTAATAGTTGTTTGTGGAACGCACCTCTCTAGGAAGCAGTTATAAACAAAGTTCAGATCCTTCCTGGTTACAAGATAACTATACTTTAGTCTTTGCGTTATATATGAATCTTCACCCAATTTTAATATTTTAATTAATATATTTGTATTCTTATTTCTAAATAAAAATTGTCTTTTTGTGTTCACTCTTGTCCATTGTTTTGCTTTATAATGGTTGAAAATGCAAAAAACAACGAATTGTCTACATTCTATTTTTTCCACGTTGACTTAATTTTCTGCTTTATATGATTTTGTTTCCGCTAGTTTTATAAAATTAATATATTATATTACATATTTATTCATTATAATTTCAACATAATTTGTAAAAAAACATCAATATTTTCTTGTGTATCCCCAAAACTAATTCCTTCACATTTCCACAATAAAAAAAGAATAAAAAGAAACAATATAACTGTCTTAAAATGTTAAATTAATCATGAAATTGAAGAAGAAATAAAGTCAAAATGTTTATCAATCATAAACCAACATACTTTCCTGTAAATGTAAAAATCATTCAGTAAATTCAGAAAGTGTCTCGAAATTGATAAAAACTACTCCCGATTGTATGTTGATCTAAATGGTAAACTCATTTAATAAAACGTTATATTCATCGAAAACTCTGTTTGAATGAGTCACAAATCTTTTATTATCTCTGCGCGCAGTTGGAGTCAACTCCAGTTACCATATATTCTCTCAAACTTTCAGAGTAAATCATTTCAAAAGATGGCTGGCTCTACACTCATGACTATAAATAAAAGAAATAGTTTAAGCTAAGTACACAATCGCAAAGTTGAGGGATCAACATTGACAGATGTTACATCATTCATATTAATATAAATCTATTAAAACGCCACAAAAGTGTAAATTAGTTTCTGTATTAATGAAAAGATATCTTCACTATATTTTTGAATCAAGCACTGTTCACTTTGATCTGAATGTCATGATACAAAAAACAAACTGGTGATAGATTTTTACTTTTCAAAATCGTTGCTTTAAAACATAGAGAAGGTTTCTCTTAAGGAAATAAAAACAGCCTTTTCGCAAATTATCGAAGGAGCGACTTTTACTATCTCTACTTCGTCTTCACTGGGGACGCTAAGAATAAAAAAAACTCTTGCCAAATGTTTGACTAGTCTCAAAAAATAGAATGAATTTATTGAAGGAAATAAAATGAAAACGAAACTGATTCTGATATATTTCTACGTTGTCTGAATAATTAATCTTCAAGTTAATGAATTAAATTCTTTCCTAACCTCCTATTTTAAAACACAAGAGCGTGGAGCAAACAGAAAAAATATCCCTGTCACATGGAAAGATATATTTATATGATCATTTTACACACTGCATCGTCTTACCAGTTTTCCAGGTGAATTGTAACCGTCGCTATCTTTTCTTGTCAGACTAGAAAGATGATTTCGCTTGTTCTGACCGCTCTGACTCAGCCGAAGAACTCCGGTTTCTGAGTCTAGCGTGAATTCGTCCACTTCTAATGGAACTGTTTCCTAAAAATATAAATTATGTGCCAATTAATAAGTTAGAATGTTAAAGTTATTTTAAATGATCACTAAAAAAATATTTTTTTTGAAACAATTTGAAAGAAATTTAATTTTTTAAGAAAACAATTGGTTCAGAAAATATTAAGAATGTATTTCATAACTACTTAATTTACGGATGTATTGGTTTGTTTTAACCAAAAAAGATAAAACTTGTATAAGTAGTTCGTAATATATTTGTGAGGATCACAAATTACTGATTTGATATTTTTCCAACAATAATACCAGGCCTGTCGCCAGGTCATTTCAAAGGGGGTGGGCCACTAATTTTAATAGGGGCCCATTACCGCATTGGGCTCATATTATTAGGCTACAACATAATAACGATATTATCTTCTACCCACGTTCAAAAAGTAAATGAAGAAAATAAACATAGGTTTTTACCTTTTTAAAGGCATAAGATCTTAATTTGAATAGGGTGGATATATGTACAATTATTATCAGGAAACCAATAATAGATAAATTAAATTTCTTATTATATATAAATATATCATATCATATCATTCATGTTTTACATATAGCATAAGTTCAATTAATTGATCATGAATAAAGATAACAAAATTTTAAATAATTGTTTATTAATACTTATTCACCTTTTAGCGTACACTATAAAGAAACAGAAAAAAAAAAATTGTCAATGAAAAAGGTATAAAATGAAAAAAATCGCTTATGTAATACATACTAATAATGTTTAACCATGAGTTTACATGAGGCAAAGAGTGATGAGTCTATTTATTATTTAAATAATCAGAAAGTATGAGGACGAGTGCTTTATTTATTGTACAACAGATGATCGGCAAGAAATTTACGTGGATGTTTTGTGGAGAAAAGATGAACTGATTTTTTGTAGTCAACAGGATGCCCATAGTGCATACTCATTAATGTCAGCAAAGTCAGCCTGTCGTTCTTTATGGACTTATGTAGCCATGTATATGCAGCCATCTCAGAGATGAAAAAGAACGTTCACAAGTACATGCAATTTGAATCAAGATGAATAAATTGGGAAAACAGGTTTTATTGTCACAGACAGTGATGGATCCAGAGAGTGATTGCGGTCTTTCTTCAGGTGGAACAGGCAGCCATTTTCTCTTCCATAAAGAAAGCTCTAAGCTAACAAGAGACGCATCTATATTTCTGATATCGATGGTCCCTCAGAATTCATGTTGCAGATGGGCCCCTAAATTCCTATTGTCGATGTCCCCTTGCATTTTTGTAAAGATGGACCCCTGAATTTAAGTTGCTTATGTCTTATTTTAGTATAGTAGTCTACTAAAAATAGGGCCCACAATATTTAAGGGGCCATCTAAATTCTGAAGGGGGGAGGCCACGGCCCCCATGCCTCCCCCCCCCCTGGCGACGGGCCTGAATACCACATTACTAGGTGACTTTCGACATACATATAACACGAATCTTCAAACTCAAATTAAACATCTTAACACCAGTTCATTTTCAAGTATATTATTACGCATTCATAGTAAAACTAAATTTTTGTTATACAATATTTCTAAAAATTCAGCAACTCTTCCATAAATACATTCAGCGTTGGTAATAAATATCTTCGGTAGTAGTGTTGCTTGGCGCTTGATAACAAACTATTAGCGGAATAAAGCAATCCTGAATGTCAGCATTAAAATAATTTACCCTTTTATTTCTCTACATCCGATTTTTTAAACTATTACAGTCCTCTCCATTGTGTGTTTATCCAGTAATATGCTAATAATATCAGCTAAGAATTAACTACAAATAAAATAATGAAAGTTTATATAGAAACAAGGAAAATTATTGTAATAAAATTAGTCATATCTTCTGAAATGACAATTTATTAAATGTCTATTTTATGTATTTTTATATTTATGTTCTGTTTTGTATAACTAACCTATCTGAGTTTTTTTTAATTATTACTGTTTTATGGAATCGGCCATTCTCTATAACTCATTCATTGGTTCTATTTTCAAAAAATAAATTGTAGTCGAATATATTTTTAAATATTATTTTTTATTTTAAAAAAATGTAAAAATAATTTTGTAATATTTTTTACACTCGATAAAAATTTACTCCAATAATAATCTTACAAGATTAGACTAAGTAGAAAAAGATACTTCTTAAATAATTAGAATTATATACTTTTAAAAACAAATCATATGTGACATTGAAGACTTTCAAAGGAAATCAAGATAACATACCAATATATCAGCTAATTGGTTTAATGACTGGCCAACTGTAACTAGTTGGTGATAAAGAGGACTTTCTAATACTGTGATCAAGTGATCGATTTTGCGCAGTCGGCTTTTATCATTTTTCGCGGCTAATTGCACACGAATCTTCTTCAGAATGTTCAATGTACACTCGGTTTCTAGAAAATAACAAGATTATAAAGAGAGGAATCTAGAACTGCATTTATGAGTGGATGACTTACCATTGTCATTGTCGTTAGCCATAATTTAGTTTCTAGAAAAAAAATTGCAATAGTTAGTCATTTTACGTCTTTTAACAAGGTGACCATTAATATTTAAAAGTCAAGAGATATTTAAAAGTTAGGACAGATTCATCAGTTTTCAACACCTTTAAAAGCTTAACCATTGTTTAAAATGCAAGTTTTAAATTATCAAGAGAGTAGATTTATAACTATAAGGTGAACTTTAATTAATTATTACAAATTGGCCCTGTTTTATCGAAATTAAGAGAATGAATTGATTTTGATTGTCTTAATATAATTATAATAATTTAGTTTATATTATATTAGTCTACTCTAGTCTAGATATAAAGCAATAATTCCAATATGTATTATACATATACTTCCACTATAATTCGCAGTCATGTCGTTTTTATTAAGTCTACCATTTTAAAAGTTTAATATTGAAGTAAACATGAATATATACAAAATATTTTATTAGAATAGAAAGAAATATTTATTAAACTTTTTTGAAAATTGAATGAAAATGAATTTAATAATATTATTAAATATATATATATAATTAAAACAATTAAAACACAGTACACACTGAAATTAAGTAGTTAAATGAAGCTAGTAAGATTTTAATAATACAATCCTCTGGTTATTTGCATTTCGAAAAAAATTCACATCCTACAATTTAGTATATGATAATCAGAAATACACTCAATATTGATTGAGATAAAATTTTGAATTATATCCAGTATAGCAGAGTGTGTGTAAAAGATGCATCTAATAAAAACATACATTAAAATACAAAAAGTAAAATAAAATCACTCACTGTGTAAAATTAACCATAAAATTACAAATACAGATAAATATAAAAAGATACAAGTATACAAACATTTAGTCTTCATCAATGGAATAAATATAAAATAGACTAATTAGGAAAAATCTTTTCAAAATTAGTCTTCTTTAAATTTATTACATTGACAAAGATGAAAATTGAAATAGTTGTATACTTGTATATTTCTATATAAATTTTAATTGTAATTTATTAATAATTAAATTCACTTAATTTTTTTTTTGTATTTTCGAAGTTAACTTCAGAGAGCATGCTTTATTACACTTTTGTTTTACTATATTTTATAATAATTTATATTTTCAACATGTTGAATTATAATGTTATGCAATAGGTATGTTTTACATTTAATAGTTAATATTTACTTCACAGAATAAAATGGTATAAAAAATTGTTATAATATTATAGTAATGAGTCTGAAAACAATGGAAAATGAATAATTTTACAAACAGAATATATTCAGCTCTTGTGTCAAATATTACAATATTGATCTCTGGATACCAAAAAATTTCCAGAAGACTACACAAAAATCGTATTGTTAACTTTCTTTATTCTAAAAATAAAGAAAGAAATAATTTGTGTATAAAATTGTATTATTATAATTAAAACTCAACAAAAGATAACAAATGAAATGGCTAGAATTAACTGTGAAATTCTATTTTAATCTATACTCCAGATATAACTTTTGTAATGACCTCATTCAAATCTGTACTATGGACACTTTCTTAAAAAATGCACTAAAAGCTAAAAAAAACAATCCATTTAAATATAATAATTAATAAAAATGATATAATTCTTAATGTATAATTTTCTTATTACCTCAAATTTTAATATTTTTATGATAATTTTTTTTTTTTAATTTGATATAATATGTATATATTGCTTTTCTTACATATATCTTGATTATATTTTTTTTAATTAAAAACTTATTCAAGCTAAACTAAATAATCAAAATGTGTTATTTCTATAATAAATGTATGAATAAAATTTAAACATCATACAGGTAATATACAACAAAATGAAATTAGATGTTCAAATAAGGCTTTTTAGTTATAATCCTTAGATGAGGATAAAATAATATAAAAAACATTAATGTAAAAGATATATATCTAAATATAATGTTTAAACTTACAAATTGGCTATTACCAGACCAGTCAGGGTCAATTAATTAAAAATGCTTTACCAGAGGTCTTAGTAGGCAATTTGTCTCATTTTGTATCAGAGCTTAAATTGAGCATTTTTTGATATTTTGCAGTGGCAATGGAGAAGTTAAAATTTTAATAAAAAATTAAAGGTTGTATTAAATATAATTAAATGGTAGATTATAGTACAATAGAAAATAATATAATATAGCACATTAGCATACCTAGATTAGATTGATATGACAAATGGTTAAATGATTAAATGTTTGGAAAAATATATAATGTTATATATAGACATTCAAATGAAAAATACTATAGTTCATTTCAGTTCTTCTTTTTGCCAAAGGCAGATTAAAAATGAAATGCTGCTTCAACACAGTGGATGCCATTTTTGTTTTGCAAACAACTTCTCTTTCTTCTTTCAAAAATCATCTAGGCATTTATCAACTACAACAGCTTATTTCTTGACAGCTTCTGGAGATGCTGCTTTTCAAAAAATTGCTTCAACACCTGTTCCCAATGATATTGTCATTATTATCCTCTTTTTTCAACCAGATTGGGACCAATACTATATGGTTTCTAGCTATTATCATGGTTACAGTTAACAATAAATATAACAACTATATTAAATAGAAAATTGCATGAGTAAATTGGTATCTAAAATTGGATTACATCATAATTAGTTTAATAATGATGTGTTAAATTCAAAATAATGTATAAAATGGAAGAAATATCATTCACCAATAAAATATTAGTCAATACCAATTTGGCTACTTGATTGCATAAAGTTAGGCAAAATGATAAGCTAGTGGATACCCTTGGCATTAACCCTTTACCAATGGTATTATAAAATGCAGATTTTTTCAAATAAGTTATCTGCATTTCTATCTGCTGAAATATTAGTTATGTTTAGCTGAAAATAATAAAAACCAATATATAATTATATGTCACTATTTGAAGGTAAAATAAATAACAAAAATGTGTGAGAAATTATAGTATAGGAAAGGTACAGAAAATATTACCCAATTAGAACTAAATTGCTATCAATGGTGATATTATTAGATATATTGAAGAAAAGGATATTTAAGACAGACCATGGACCAATAGGAAATGGACTGAAAAGCTCACATAAAACAAACTCATTTGTCCCAAATGACACTGACTTAAAAATATTGATTGACATGCAACTGCTCTACCTAACTTGCTGATGTAGGCTCAGTGTATGCCTCTTTAACTTTTACCTTTGGAAATGGATGAGTTAGAAAGTCAGCCAAGTCAAGCCAAGCCAGCCAGAATGCCAGTCAAGCTTCTATATTATTTTGTCACAATTGATATAGATAACACAATCAAGATATATAGAGAAGGTGTATTTTTACAATACCCAAAATCAATTTAGTATTTTTACAATACCAAAATCCAAAAGATGTGTTTAAAGTATAGAAATTCATTAAGTTGGCAGATTTTCTTACCAGTTTTGCTATTTATTTAGGATATTTTCTTTTTATTTTACAAATTACATGAACTATTGTGTTAAATAAATGCTGTGTAACTGGATGATGTTCAGGATATTATAAGGCTACTGAAGGAATTACTTTACATGGTGTTTCTTTTGAAGTTTTCAAAACTACCTTTATGGGATATTAATTCAGTTTTTATTGACAATACAGGGAATACCTCAGCTATTCCTTAGCCAATAATTTTTTATAGCAATTACAAAATTCTGAATTAGAATATCTTAACCCTTTCGATATGGGTATGTAGGAGATATGCACCTATGGTATATACAGGTGCATAAGAGATATGTAGCTGTATAAACTAAATAATGCACAGTATTATATGTCTCAAATAGGTGAGGAAGTATACCCGCAGATGTGAGTATTATATATAGTTCTCATTCTACATTTGAATTGATAGATAGCTATAATTGGTTATTCAGCCAATAGAAACAATGTTTAAATATCAGCCAATAGAAAAGATGTCAAAATATCAGTTCATAATCTACACACATAATACACTACATTTTGGTGACATTGATTTACAAGTGATTTATGCAGGATTTCCAAGAAAACATCATTCATCTACGTTTATTCACTAGTACTTCATAATGATGCAATCAATATTCAGGTGACTCTTCACAAGATGACATGTCCTCTGAATCTTCTGATGATTCCTTTGACTATGATGGACTGATGGACAAATTTTATGATGATCCAATTGCTTTAGGCTTGCCCTATTTTGATTATGTCACTGTAACTGAAGATGACCAAGGTACAGGTGCATCTAATTTTCCCTTCAATGCGGTCCCAGGTCTTATTGCTGACAATGCAGATGATTGGAATGTGTCGGACTTTATTGATTGCTTCATTCCTAATGAACTCATTGATCTATTGGTTGATTCAACTAACATTTGTGCAGCTGTTTATTTTGATGATAACAATAAACCTGACAGAAAGTTATCTGCAAAAGCAGTACAGTGGAAAGATACAGATTGAAAAGAAATGCGCCAATTTTTCGGATTGTCCTTGCTAATGGGATTAGTTCACAAGCCACAGTTGTCAGACTATTGGTCCACCAATAAATTGATTGAGACTCCAATATTCCGTGACCCTGCTATTTCCTTATCACATGACAGATACTGTCATATACTGAGATTCTTTCACACATGCAATCCAGTTGATATTGACCCCCAACTTCGGATTACTCGTGTACAGAAGTTCTTCCAAGTTGTTCGCAGGACTATTCAATCAAACTATGTACCGGGTCAAACTATTGCCGTCAATGAGAGTTTACTACTACAATGTCACATACAAGGAGAAGACACACACAAAGGTCACATGGAAAGCATTCATTCGACAAGCTATCTTATATTTGTGTTCTGGAAGTACAGAGGATGCAAACACATCTGCATTTTGCAAAAGAAAAACAGCAGAAACTGGCACTTGTCATCATCATCTTGAACTTATTCCCCAGACTGGCATGAAGCAGAATCCATAAAAGACATGTTTGCAATGCTTGAGAGATGGCCTTCGATGAAAACTTTCCAGATATCATTGTGTGGGATGCGAAATGCCCTACCCAGGCCTTTATCATGGACCTTGTTATGATACATACCATGCTCTCTAGACTACAAATCTTTTGCTAACTGTACTAATTTACTATTTCTCTAATTGTTTTCCAATTGTATCCAATTTAAAATAAACATTTAGTAAATTTTGGACAAAAACGTTTTTTGAATTTTGAAAAATATGTTCCCGGATGGTGTGCTATAATATCCATATCAAAAGGGTTAATGTCAAAGACCCAAATGTGCTATATTATGTAGCTGGCAATATTACATACTCCTCTTTAAAATTTAGAAAATGTGATGAGTGTGATAAAATCTTTTCACAATCAGGTGACTGCATATTATCCTTAATGAAATTCAAAAAAGCTAACACATGATGATATTTGGTTGGCTAAAACCTACCAAAATTATCTATGTAATTGTATAAAATCAAACAAATGTAATATTTTAAAAATACTTAGAATTTAAATTGCTATAAAAATAAGCAAAAATATATACAAATAAAAAATAAATATTGAAAATAAAAGCTAAATTCAATTATATATTGAAACATTAAAAAAAAGTACAAAATAATGTTTAATAAATAAAAAAAAAAACATTACTAAGAGACAACAGTATTGTGCCAATGATTTTAACTATCGTCACTATTCTACAATAAATTTTAAATATATCATTTATAAATATACACCTAATTTGAGGTTTAATAAAATTATTAAATAAAAACTGACATTGATTATGGATCAAAATAAAATTAAATCTATAAAACTACTACAATAATTTATTTAAAGCCACCGCTGCGCTGAGAGACGCCCAAACAATCATCCAAAAAGTTGAGAGATTAAAACGATCGTACAAAATATTTTTCTTTAACCTTTAAACTAATGTATTAGCGGCAGAAAAGTAAACTCCCCTAAGGGTTATAAATTCAAAAAAAAATTATGTAAATTATTAATAGTATCCTTATTAAGTTCTAATTGGATAAATATTTTCATCTTTTTAAAATAATATATATCATGGTTTGACATATTCAATTTGCCTCCTACGCGGATTTATATATATCTACTCCTAATAACCTCTTATGTTTGACCAACTTGTATATATATGTGCATATTTTGCGTTTATTGTTTATGTGAGAATATATGTTCCGTAATTCATAAGATATTCTTTAAAATTCGTATAAGAACATACTAATAATATTTATAGGTAAACTATATATTTATAAAAATAAATGTGCATACATAGTAAACAATAATGTTATTATTTTTTTTTTTAAATATAATTGAAAAGATTCAAAGTTTAGGAAAAAAAACTACGATTAATATATAAATTGAAATGATCATTTTACATCACTGTATGTATTGTAATTTGTATATTCTTGTTGTCTTCTATTTAATATAAAATACAATTTTATCAACATGCAATAACAATATAAATTTGAAGTGAAGAATCTAACATGATATAATTGATATGTGATCACATTTATTATTTTAAACAAAATTCATTCAAGATTGAATGATAATTGAGTACGTGTAACTGGAATCGATCTAATTACGATATATATAACGAAATTGCCTCTATAGCTGTTTTAGTGTGAATGCTGTATAAATAAACATAAATGCTGTATAATTCTTACATCATATTTTTAGTGGTGTATTATAATTCTCTTTCTAAAAGAAATGTGGGAATAGGCATGCACCCTTATACAATAACTAACCCAATATTATTATCAAATAAATTATATACTATATAATTATAATTTATATGTAATTATAAGATTTTGATATAGAAGTAGGACAATGAATCAAGAACAATGATCAGCAAAATCAACAGTTTTCTCAGAAACTTTAAATTTGTCAGCGTTTAGAACAAAACCAACCTGTCCAACCTGTGTTAAAAAATCTATAGTACGCCACCAATAGTTCTCAAGGTCAAGGTCATAATGAACTGTGTCATCAACACATCGTTCTTTCCTTTCAAAATCTGATATGATATAGCGTCAAAGCGACGATTGTACCCATCTCCTGATGATAAAAATACCTGGAGTGCTCTTGTATAGCGCCAACGACTAAATGGAGTAATGTGGTCAAGTGACTGTCGGACTCACGCAAAGGGACATTGTGGTAGCCATTCCAAGCATCTGTCCCAGTTTTCCAGGTATTTTGTGGAATTCGTCTGACTAAATGAAACGGTGATTCGGAAGCAAAAGTTTCCCGCTAACAGAACGTGCCAGGTCAACTGTCCTGCGTGTTGAACCATCATGTTTGCGAGTCACTATCATGCGATGGCACCAGGTGACATGCTCGCCTTTAAATTACTCCAAGAGCTTGATTATCTTTGAGAAAATCTTCGCAGACTCGTTTTTGCCAATGGAGTGAAATATTAGCCTGTGTATGATTTGCTTTTGGTAAACTACTGGGTCTATGTGGATCTGAACAGATGGGCTTTCCATGCATGGTATCACCCGATGTGGGCATGTGTTAAATGTTTAGCAAGCATATCTCTCAAGTAACCTACTGTTCATTTCTTTATTGTTTTTAGGAGAGCAGCTAAATGGGAGAGTAGAATGGCGAGTGGGAGTGACCGTGCGCTATATGGGCATGCAGGTGCAAAATGTACTATCTATAACTAAAGGCATGGCAGCCATTACTGACACCGGGAAAGATATTGCTAGAGTCCTATTGTTCTCAGCATAAGGGTAATAGTTTGATAACATTCCATACAAATCATCTCTATAGAAACCATGAGCAAGAAATTGAGATAAGGACCACAAGTCAGATTGGACACCAGTATCTGCTATGGCTAATATTTCAGCATAAGTCGAAGGTGTTTTGGTTTTTGTTGTAGGTGACTTGTCAAAAGATATTTTAATTTGAGCCATTGGGTGGGCACGTAGATGTGCACGCTTCCATTCATCGACAGTGAAGATGTGATGGTCTAAGAATACTGCATTATTTGAGCTATGTGTCCGCTTTGGAGGAGCATCGGTGGCTTTGAGCGTCGCTATCTGGGAAACTGGATTTGTTTCTATTGCTTAAATTGTTGGGTAGCTAGACAAGGATAATACTGCATGTATTTGTTTCTTAGAATTAAGGGCTCTGTAACACTCTAATGCATACTTTGTGTGGTTTTGTGGTTCACCAACGGAAGGTTGTAGGTTTTCTTGCAATCTGGGCATTATGCTCGTTTGGATCAATCTATAGGTGAGATAATGGGCCTTGATTGGGATGGTGTAGTAGTATTCTGACGCCTAAATGAAGATAGAGCAGATAAGGTTGCTGATGGTAGTGCGTTTCTTGCCATTTCCATATTTTCAACTAAGGCATGACCTCATTCACAAGTGTCTAAAGGACGTTGGAAGCTCCAAATAATGATGTTGAAAGCGACGTATATAAAAATCTATAGTTCCACTTAAAATAACATCACAAATGACGTGATCTGTGTAGTCCACGTTTTCTGCACAACTGCACATGTCAGCAAAAGCAAATGTTTCAGCTTTTCCGCGAATTCTTGCATCGAAATAACTGAATCTTGTCCTTGATTGCACTGAAGGAGTTCGGTACGTAAGACCCAATTGCAAGTGGGATGACTGCTATAATGATCGCATTATAGCTAATAGCAGGTTAGGGTGTGTCTGTGATATGGCATTATAAGATTTGATTTCAGAAAACTGTGACCTAAGCTGGACCCTGCACATTGGAAGAGTTGTAAGGATGCTGATGTGTCATCGATTCCAGATCCAATACTGAAAACCTTCCAGCGACGCACAAATACCCCAAAACAAATTATTCGTATTATATACGTATGTTTTCGTCCTAAACATACGTATTATGTACGGTACTTTTGGTCGCTCTAAATACGAACTAAATACGTATTATCCTACTTAAACATACGAATCAAATACGAACTAAATACGTATTATCCTACTTAAACATACGAACTAAATACGTATTATTCTACTGAAACATTCAAAACAAATACGTTTTTCTGAGTAGCAAATGTAGGAGAATATTAATCAAGTTCTTATTTGGTGGGTTAATATTAGTTGAGAAAATACGTTATCTAACTATTATTAACGCAACAAATACAAACCAGATTAATATTATCCTATTCTACTACTCAGAAAAACCTTACTCAAAAATGTTTGCTAGAGGTACTTAGTAGTAGGTGATGAGTATTTCTCAACCAATTCGTCTTTTGATTGGTCGAGAGATTCACGTGACCTATCTGGCTTCTGATTGGTCGAGAGGGTCACGTGACCTTGGGCTTGAAGGT
>JAUZNC010031090.1:6847-20672 GCA_034780395.1 Vannuccia rotundouncinata | reverse complement strand
AGAAGCCAGATAGGTCACGTGAATCTCTCGACCAATCAGAAGACGAATTGGTTAGGACATCATCCTCTCCTACTACTGTTACTGAATTAATGAATTGTAAATTGTAATTATTTGTTAAACATATCTACTAAATTCAATCCTATATACTATCGAAAACAAGACAATTCAAATATCGGTCTAACACCATAACATTGACCTCACATCAATTTGTACATGTCACCGATGATCTACTGTATAGTTGAATGTAATAAATAATATTCTACTAAGTATAGAGAACAGTTAAAATAATCATTTTACAAACGGAGGGAAGTATGAATGTATAGTATGTGTTAACTTACAAAAGGTTTCTATAAACGGTAATTTCGGATTTCCTGGATATCCCCACACTTCAACTTCAGCCAAGTGTAATTTTTGATTTGATGGTTTCTTCAGAATAACATAGTTCCCCCACTATAAACACGAATATGAAAATGGTGAGTACATTTATAATGATTACATAACTTTATGTGTTTTCAATATTCTAGTATTTTTTTTAGTTTTAAGAATTCTAAGCAAATAATAAAGGTGTACCCTTCACACACACTCCGATTTTTAGTTACTAACCATACGTTTTATCAAAGTGTAATGCGTGTTTGTATCACTTCATTTATGCGCGTTAATTTAGAAATATCGTATATTCCGGAATATAATCCGCACCGGAATATAAGCCGCACCCCCTACTTTTGGTCAAATAAAAACGATATTTTATATATTCGGTGTATAAGCCGTACCCATAGTTTTGAATTATTATACCTAACAGTTAAAATTTTTTAATGCATAACATTTGTATTCACTCTCAACTCTGGTCGAATGGGTGGTTGATGCTTGGCAAGAATTATCCCCTGAGATAATCGTGAAGAGCTTCAAGAAGTGCTGCATCAGCAACAAGTTGGATGGTTCGGAAGACGACACCCTTTGGGAGGAGGAGAAAGGGGATGATGAGCCCGCCGAAGAGCCAGCAACAGATGTATATGACGACGCGATCCATCCAGACGAGTGGTTGCAGCTGTTTGGGGAGCCTGACGATTTTGATTCCGATGAAGTGGAATCCTCTGATGAGGATTAGTGACTTTAACTTTTGAAACTTTCATTGCTTTCACTATATTATACCTAGGTACCCACAGAACAAATATTTCATACATTACACCTATCTATAGATACATATACCTAATATTGTAAATAATTTTCGGATTTTTATCTATTTGTTTGTATATACTGTTTTCTATTACCTACTTACTTAACGCTTTTAATTTACCTTACAATATGTAATCTTTACGAAAATGAACACGGGGGGGAAATAAAAAAGTGATGAACGTTATATAAGCCGCACCCCCCACTTTTGGAGTTCAAAATTGGGTTTCAAAGTGCGGCTTATATTCCGGAATATACGGTAAGTGAAGATTAATTTATAATTTACTGTGTATTGTCATTGATATATTTTCCCACAATATATTGCTTTTTTTTGGCTCTATTGCAGTTAGTAAATTTGATTTTTCTTTTACGAGATTGATTCATTGCATTTATCAACACTTGACTAAACAGATTAAATTTCTGAATACTCTGATTTTTGAGTGGCACACATTGAAATACCCCTCAAAAAATGTTCAATTCCGAATGCGTGTTTGGATGAAATTCTGAAGCCTATTTAAATAATTAATATACTATAAAACGATTAAAAATCGTATTTAAAAACTGGTGTAGAATATTTGCATTTTTATTTATGGGTATGTATGTGTGTGTGGGTATGAACGGCTGTATGTGTGTGTTTATGGGTGTACGGCTGTGTGCGTGTGTGTATTTATGTAAAAGAATATATTGTCAATATACACAGCCTAATATGTATGTAATTATCGTTTTTTGGCAGTCAAAGTAAGTTATAACTATAAAAAGTTATCAGCAAAGAGACAACAAAGAAGTACATTATATCCGAAAGTATGTTATAGCAGAGTATGTTATATCCAGTATTTCAATTTTGTGTTCAAATAAGATTTTTGCTAGGCCCTTCCAAACAATAGAAAAGCAGCGTCCTGAGATTTGGGCAGTTGTCAAGAAGGGGAACTTCTGCGTCACCAAATGTATTGCTGGACTCACATCAATAGGCCCAGACCATGAGATTCAACAGGAGAATCATGAACTCAAGGTTATTGGAGATTAAATCATGCAATCACACATTAAGTACTTTCTTATTGCACCAGAACTCTCAAACTTACACACTGAATTTAATAAAACGTACTTCCCTGGTAGCTAGGCAAAGAGAAAGCAGCCCCATAAGCTCACAGGGAAAAGCTCTTCCGAATCTCAAGGAATGCATCGGGACTTTTGAGTTTGGTGTGGTGTCTCGACCACTATTTGCTTTAAAGATTTTAACTTTTGCTGGCATTAAAAACTTTTGCTGGCATTTGATAAAGTATTAATACTTCATCATCTGAAAGAGCTGGACAGTAGTATAGTACCCTTGCAGGTGACAGATACAATAAAACATACAAATGTTGAAACAACAGAGAATCGTCAGCACACCGAGTTATCATTATTGATGGGATAGCCGTGGTAAATTAGGTTATCAAATTCAGATGCCTTTCTCCAGATGATCTGTGCCATGGTAGCACTTCAAATCAGATGTACATCAAGGCACTGCTCAACATTAATTTAATGATAACAAAGAGAGTCAACATTTTATCATATAAAAGACAACACTTTAATTCAAAATATTTCTCTGAAGGACTTATTTTCAGATATCCGGACTAAATGAGAACTGATTGAGTATTTGGCTGACAACAAGAGCTCACAGAACAGTTTTAAAAAACTTATGGTGACTTCAGGAACACAAACCAGTAGCAATTTTTATAACCCAGATTCACTCATCAGTCACAGTAAAGAAGAGGCTGACACTTGCTTGTACTACATGCTCCAAACATGATATAGGATCCCCTACTACTCATAATGAAGTTCACAATTGACAAAATAGTTGTAAAATCTTTAACATTAGTGATATTGTTTACTGACGTATGAACATCCAAATAAAGAACAAATTCAATAAGCTTTCGTCAGTTATAAGAAGAGGAAGTAAAATTAGTGATATCGATTTGTGTTTGTTACTCTTATTTACAATGCGAGTACAATGCATGTATAAAATAAAGCCCTTAATAATATTAATATAATTATAATAGCACTTAACAATAGATTAACCGTATATTGTATTAAAAAATCAATAAATGTAAATACACTTTATAAGTTTAAATCCATCAACGAAGATTAGAAATTTAAAAATTAGGTCATACTCTTTGCGTACTACCTTAATTTTCAATGAAACAAGGAATTTTTAATTATTTCAATAATGAAAAGTTGTGGTAACTTTTTTAAATTATTCGATTTTTAATAACGTCTGTATTTTTATACATTAATATCATTAATTTGAGGAATAAAGAAAATCTCAATCAAGTTAAACAATAATTAATATAATAGTAAATCACCAGAATAATAAAGGAGAAATATGAATTAATGTAAAGTTTCAAATTAAATTGTGTTATTAACTTACAATCGGATCAGGTAAATCTATTTGTGTTTGTAGAAACTCATTCGGAAAGTAACCCACTCGCTTCAAGCAGTTGAATGGATGAGATGTTATATAAGTTCCATTGAAGCTGAACATTCCAGCAATGTCCACTGTGAGGCCTATTACTCGATACCCTAAAAAAGAAAAAAATATCAACTTTAAATATATTTTACTCATGATTTCTTGAATATCATATAATCATATTTTTTACGAAGATTTGCTTTGATTCTGTTCACAATTTTTATGCTTTTGATGAGGCATGAACCTGGCAATTTAATTGCCCACCAGACGTATGTTTGACCAGGAGCACCATTGATGGTGTGCATGTAGCTTTCGTTTTCTTGTAAAAAATAAAGCGTTTAAATAAGAGTTTATATATAGTATAAATAATAACTCTTATTTAATATAATATATATATATATATATATATATTATATATACTAACTATTTTAATGTTAATAATTAATTTAAGAATAATTGAAATAGATAACTATCATATATCTGTCATGTCATGTACATTTAAAATGAGTCTTTTGCATTATTTATAATGAAGTTGTTAACGCGGATATGACAAATATTTTAAATTTATCATATTTTTGTGTGAATAAAAACAGTTATGCAAGAAAAAATTTTTCATTCTATAAATGTTATAATTTTATCACTACAAATATCTTTTTATAAATAATTCTGATTTTAATAAATTAGGGATAGTTATGAAACTTACACTATTAAATTATTTTTGTTTATTAATAAAGAACACGTGCGATTTATCTGTATTATATGTATAGAACTCATTTCAAAGCAATTGTGTACTTGAATAATAATGAAGTTATTAAATAATAAAAAATATATATATTACTCTTGTTTAGTGTTGATGAATATATTTCCGACCTTAAAATTACATTATTATATCAATTTGGTTCTTTCATAATAACAAATGTATATTAAATAATCAAATACTTATGAAATATTATATTATATTATATTATCATTAAAATAGTAATATGGCTGAAACTTTTTCAAAAACCTAATGTCAGATCGAATTTTAAAAAAATGTCGTACTGCCATCAACTGCTAAATGAGGACCCAAATCTCCAAATACGTCACTTTGATAAGCCGTTTGGTTTGAGGAAAGGAGAATGGGCTTCTGACCTTCAGCTGATTCCGGAGAAACTGAAGTTGAACATAATTAATTTATCAAAAGTATATTTTAATTAAGATAAATATTGATGCTTTTCGAATTTAGTATTCGTTATACTTTTTAAAATTTTAGAAAAATACAAAAAACTAGTTAATCGTTAAGAGAAGGAACTACCGATTGAGTAAATAAAGCTATTATTTAAACTTATCACTATATACTTCAAGTGAACTTTCCATCAGAGCAACTGGTAGGCTAGTGGGTAAAACGGCGGTTTTCTGATTGGGAGATCCCGAGTTAGAATCCCAGTCGTGACACTCAATTAGGCTGTTTGTTGAACGGGGCAACGAAAGAGCTCACAATATAATGGGATAGAGCATATTACAGCCGACCCACCAGATAAGTGGCCAGGTATCCCATGGGTATACCCTCAACACCCCCCCTCCCTACTTCCTCTTTTTAAAATCCAATGTGGTTGCAGAATCAACTTAACCCTACTACTGCTGTATACATTAAACGTATGCATCTATAAAAGTTGTAAAAGTATTAACAAAAGTCTGCACATTTGGTGTCCAGACCAAAAACGACTATGCTACTTTCAGGCGTATAATTCGTATAGTTCGAATTTATAATAAAAAACTTGAATAATTATAGTTATCAATACGTACCTAACAAACACATTCATTTTTTATCCATACCTTGATTTACATTAACAAATTACAATAATTTTAATAAAGAATTTTTCTATATTTCGTATGAAGAATTAGATATAAAAATTAGAATTTTTATTAATTATAGTTTTGGATACTTTTTATTAATACATTGATTTTCAGCAAGAGAGAGACACATTTTTATAATTGAATGATTAATAGTACTATGCTGCATATTGATAATTCGATTTCACTATTATAAACTTAATTAAAAGTGCCGATCAATTTTAATTTTATCGGAATATGCGACTTTTATATAAATTATTAATATAGTACTATTAATATTGAATTATAGTGATTTAAAAAATGTAGTTGGCACCACCTTTAATGATTTTTGACTCATTGTCGTGCATTAGTTGCAACTCCTCCCTCGAAACTCCTACTCCACACAACGCGCCCTCAAATTGATATTTTCAAGGAATTAAATTTTTTTTACGAGTTACTTAAATTTTCAAAGTGTAGTTGTACTCAGTAGAAGACCATACTCTCACCCATTGCAACCCCCTCCACACAACCCCTACTCCACTCACGTCCCATCCACGTGATAATTTTTAGGGATTGTAATTTTACGCATTAAAGTCCTTCCTCTCGAAAGATTAACCTTTGATAAGAGTGAGAATTGATTAAGCATGAAATTTAATGCTTTATCCATTTGAGACATCTAAGTATTCAGATAAAAAACTCTTACGCATTAAAGTCATTCCGCTCAATTCTTCGATGACAGCGAGAATTAATTGAACGTAGAATAAGCATAACCTTCATGAGTCATCTAAGTATTCGATAAAAACCTCCCCTGTTTAAAGTCATCTTATCAACATTCATTACTATTGCAACTTCATATCGATTATAAGTCAAATTTCTCATAATTTATTTTACTAACCCTCCGTGGTCCTAAAACTGTAAGTATTGCACGGATCTTGTACAAGACTATAAATATGAATCGTACATATACAATAAATTATATTAAAAAATATATTATAATATAATCCAGCTTTGTAAGTAAAGTAAAAAAAACTTAATCACAAGCACTGTAAATCCAGCTTTGTAAGTAAAGTAAAAAAAACTTAATCACAAGCACTGTGATAACTTCAGCAGGACTATAAACAAAAATCATCCTTACTCAGTAAATTATATTTCTACATTTAAATTTCAGCATTTTTATCGACTATACACTATTACAATTAAGTACTTCTATATTAAATTTTATCCTGGTATATTGTATATTTAACTATAGTCTTTTTCTATCGGTGCTAATATTTTTATGGCTACTAAACTATTCAGGTTCAAATCTAAGCTGCCGGACTATCAAACAAATCATTATACTGCTGTGCATCATCTGGGAAGTATAAACATACATGCAAATATGCATGTCCAGATGACAATCGCGATACTATATCATCATTCCTGGAAAATATAAAAGGCGCTTGATATAACTGGAGACTGTGCGCGCCGGGTCTCTCCAACTGAATGAACTGATTGAATATTTAATAGAATTGTAACAACTTCAAGTAGAATTTTCCAAAGAGCAGACCTACATAAAATTAGAAATGCGGAATTCCAGCGGCAATACAATTTTCATATCCACAGATCCTATTTCGGGCAATCGGCAGATGATTTACTTCAAATTTACACAAATGTTGCAATCGTAAACAGTAAGGGATGATTTGCGAGATCGGTGGTTTGATTGAATGCAGAACTCTGAGAAATTTATTAATTCTCGTAACCAATCTTCTTCATATGGCCTTTCAACAATTCCAACCATGGAACGTCTGAAATTACAATTGTATGGATTTCATAATTTTATCCCCTCTTATCTAAGGTGGTGTACATCTCATGCAGCTATGTAGAAATCATGTTCGGACTGTTTTAGTCATACTGTAATTGTGGTTGATGAGTCCTATAGGTGCAGTGTAAACGAAATGGGTTTGGCTATTATAACATTACAAGAAACATTTTTGATTTTACTGTAATAAATTGGTCCTCACGCGGACGACAAGGTATTTCGCGATTTACTCTATTATTACCTTAACACCTATCTTGAAAAGGCTTAATGAAAAGTGGGTGGAGATAACTCGAGCTCGAATTAGAAAACAAATGTTGAAAGGTGAAAAAGACGTTAAAAGGTTTTTTTTTAAAAGTGTCCCTACAACTTGCGGCTTTAGTACTCTTAATAATATAAACCATGTATTCCAGGCAAAAAATTTAACCTCGAATATTATCTTAGGAATGTGTTCTCAGAAATGTAAAAAATTGAGTAGATACAGTGTTCATTATCTAACTATTAATAGACCTAAAATAGAAATGGAGAAGAGATATGGTGATGTTTTCTCATCTTCATTGGAATCTATACACCTAAAAGAGATTTGAAAAGATTTGAAAAGATCGTTGCTAATATCAAAAAATGCTATAGAAAGCACCCACATGCAGTCATGAATCACTTGAGAATGACGTACTTCATCAATTCACAGACAAATTAAAATATAGATAGATAGGTGAGGTATACATATAATATTCTAATTAAATAAATTATGACAATAACTATTTGAATCAATGCAATTTGTATGAAATAATGTTTATCGAATTTGGAACATGTATTTATTTTTTATTTCAGGATGATAAAAAATACATTTTTCAACAGATTCTTTACTGGGGTATATTGAAAACGAAATTTTTTATTTTTACTGGACCTGCTTTAGATAATGTTGGGCCCTTTGCTCTGAGCTATTACATTGTTTAATTCATAAACCCTTATTTTGTGTACCTTCCATACTGACTCATATTTGTCGCTTGTCTGCATACTATTATTAAAAAGTTTCCAAATTAAATGTTTTTAGAATACATGAATTTTATAAAGAAGTGATTGATTTCTAACATTTAAAGTAGTTGTCAGTATAGATAATCTAATCAAAATCAGGGAAATTAAATTTGACTTAAATGCATAGGTAGTTTTTGAAGGAATTTATCCATATAGAAATATATACAAAAAAGCCTTACCATTTATGCTCAATCAATTCTTACTTTCAACAAGGGATACACTCTAATAAAAATGTGCTAGCTCTTTATAAAATTCATTAAAATGTGCTTAATGGAAATAAAATATTAGGGGAAAGGTGCAAAACGCAGTCAACGATTGAAATACACAATCGATACCAATCGAGATAACAACGTTTACAATGGAAAAGACATGTTCGTCGAAATTCGTTATTTCGGAAGTTTTTGTTACCTGATTCGCTATATTATTAGGAATATATGTTATTTGATTTGACAAATTATATTACCTATTATGCAAAATACAGGCTGTGTAATTGGATGCCGTTCAGGATACGATAAGTCTACTGAAGGAATCACTTTACATCGTGTCATTTGTGAAGATTTTGAAACTAACTTTGCCGGATATCGATTCAGTTCTTACTGACGATACAGCGAGTACTTCAGCTACATCTGATTATTTAGTTTTTGAATTAGCCCAATATACTATATACCTGGATAAAATACAATATAGAACTACTTACTTGTAATAGTATATAGTTCTTACAAATGCTGCAATTTAAATGTAGAAATTTAATTTTCTGTGTAAGG
Source organism: Vannuccia rotundouncinata (assembly GCA_034780395.1). Classification (NCBI taxonomy): domain Eukaryota; kingdom Metazoa; phylum Platyhelminthes; order Proseriata; family Coelogynoporidae; genus Vannuccia; species Vannuccia rotundouncinata. Next base: position 11,653 of record JAUZNC010031090.1, on the reverse strand, counting down.
ATGATTTTTGTTTCTAAACCTGGGGTAGAGACGCAAATTTTCAGCCTTGTTTTCACAGTGATGAATATTCTTTACCTTACTTTCAAAGCTAGAATATATAATTTACCATATAAGGACGATTCATATATATATATTTGTACAATAGTCGTGAAATACTTACAGTTTTAAGTCCTCAGAGGGAAAGAGACAATCCCTTCAAACCTTAATAAAATAAACTTTAAAAAATTTGAATTAATTATATTCTTTTATTTTACATTTTTATAATCGATATGACGCTGCAATATTATTTAATGTTGATTGGATTACTTTAATTCGTAAGAGGTTCTTATCAGAATACTCAGATTACTCATGAAAGTTCATGCTTTCTCTATCGAGCGGAATGACCTTAATGCGTAGGAGGTATTTATATGAATACATAGATGACTCATATGCACAAAGCTAAAAATTTCATGCTGAATCAATTTTCACCCTCATCAACGGTTAATCGATCGAGAGGAATGACTTTAATGTGTATAATGTTTTTATCAGAATACTCAGATGACTCATATGGATAATGCATTCAATAAATATGCTAAGTTTAAATATTTATGGAATTAAAGGGTTTTCAATTTGAGTAATTTTTATGATTTTTTTGAAATGAAAAATTTGTTTAAGATATTTAAAAATGAGGTAAATGTTTATAAAAATCGCAATTCTCGTTCTCTTTAAAAATACTCTATCAAGCAATGACTGGACTTTAATGCATTGGGAGTATTATCAAATACCGCATAGAACTATACTTTGCAAATTTAAATTACCCTTGGGTGGAGTTAGGGTTATATGGGAGGAGTTACAAATAATGCACGACAATGAGTCAAAAATCATGAAAGGTCGTGCCAAGTGCCTTTACATTAAACCATATTTATTAAAATCAGTATAATTCATATATTGTAAAATACTAATAATTAATATAAAAGTTGCATGTTTGGTACTTTTAATTAAGTTGAAAATAGTCAAATCGAATTTTCAATATACAAAATAATACTATTCGCTCGTAAAATTATTAAAATCTGTTGCTATCTAGCTAAAATCAAATAAATCAAGTACCTCATCGCGTTCAACTACACAAAAAAAATTGATTTACCACCAAAAATGTTTAATTCCAGTGAAAAGTTAACATACAAATGTGGTGATTTATTGTAGATCAAAATCTGCCTTTAATTTAAATATACATTTTGGTGCTAATTAATTAAAAAATGTTAATGAAAGCCTTTCTCGTACTTTGATTGCTTAAATCCGATTTTTTTTTAGTGTATTAACCAAATACCGGGCGCGATAATCCACACAAGTTAATCCCTGGGATTATTTTAAACTTTGAATTAACTGGACTCCTATTGGAATGGAATTTAACAAGTAATGATGAGCGGAAATTTAACATGCAAAGTTTGCAGAAAAACTTTTACATTTAAAGAATGCATTTTACCGAGGTAAAGGGGGGGGGGGCGGGGCTCTTTGTGGGCTAGATAATACTATCCTATACTACTTACCTATATTATAGAACTACAAAATCATATTTAATAATTTTTACATCTTAAAGCTAAGATGTTATATTGAAGACTTTTTATGTAAACATGGATACGATGTAATAGGTATAACTTCAATTTTATAAAAGTCTTCAACATTGTAAAAATTATTCCATTTTTTAAATATACTTTTTAATCGTGTTCGTTGAAAATGGTTATACTTCCGATTAGTAAAAATGAAGATATAATCTAAACACATTTCATGTATTAAATTTTATAAGTGTTAACCATAAATATATTGCCTTTAAATAATTTTTTTTAAATCCTAAATATAAATATAATTGTACTTACCAAAGATAACAAATAATAAAATATGAACAAATGTGTTAATCATTTTGAATTTTTGAACTCTGTCTAATTTCATTCCATATATTTATCTATTAATTTCACAAATAAGAATGTTTATATATGATACATTTTTATATGGACCTATGCAAATATTTTAAGAAAACTTTTCACTATGTATTGTTTATGAATCTATTGTTTCAGAAACAAATTAAAAGGATGCCAGCCAGCACGCAATAAACAATACTAATTAATTTCAAATGAGAACATATTTAAATGGTGCAGTATTAGACATATATTAAAATATCTAAAACATTTTTTCAACCAGTGAATGTTTGAAAAGTTTTCTAACTAATTTTTTTCTACGTAAAATGAAGACAAAACAGTTTCAGAAAGAATATGCACTTTATTATAGTATAAATGTATTAAACCTATCCAAACTGGGGTGATTGTTATACCTCAATTGCTTTCACTTAGTAGATATTGATGATGCACGGAATTGTTGAACTTCATAAATTTATTATGAATTTTATTGTTATTACTCCATGATCACCAACTCCTCCATCAACAGGCGGGTATATGCATAGTTTCTCCTAATCTGCAAAATGAGCTATTTTCTTGGTATCCATGGCTACGCAGTGATCATAGGCACGCTGTTTGGACTCAACGTTCTCTTGATGGTCAAGCCTAATGTTGGTATGGATATCGGGATACTGCTCCTTTTATATGGGCTATCGTATGGAGTTGTAGGCAAAGACTTTGCTGAAGTATGCAGTGATAAGATGGCATCTCATATTGGAGTATGTTATTAAATTATTTTTTACTATACAATAATTTTGTTAAATGTTATGTGTTTGTAAAATAATTTTTAATTGTATTAAAATTCTTTTTACGCAGATGAATTTATATCATGGGATATTGAAAGCTTTTGAAGTTCTTAATATTAATTAAAATTACTCATACATATAGTTATTGATATAATTTCGAACTTTGAATAGCTGACATAAAATGCGATGTGATAGTCTTTCTTATGTCAGATACATAAATTTTATAATTTTAGCTTGCCAAGAGGACACCTTTTTTAATTTTCAAACCTTTTTCCCAATTTTTCGAATATATTTTTTGGTTGCGAATATATTTTTCGAATATATATATAAAGGTACTTACTCTCTCTCCCTCTATACTTGAATTGTTATATTACTTGTTATTATTATTATTAATTGTTATATATTATACTTGACTTGGGATGGTTTCATAATGCATTGCGATGCATTGAGAAATGTCGTTTTATGAAACTGTCGCAACGTAAAAAATTACAAATTTTGCGATATCTCTGTGAAACCGAAAAGTTGGGTTTAATGAAAAATTCCCATCGCAATTTGGATTTTATTGTTGTCAAGGCTTTGCGTAAAAGGAAAACTTTTATAATAACTAATTATTTTATGAATTCTATATGACTATATTTCAATTTATATGTCTGTCTGATGTCATAATCACCTTATGTTTACACTTTATTATATATTAATACTAAACGATAAGATAAACTTAGCTTAATTTGTTGCTAAGGTGTGAAAAACGGGTTCAAGCGAGTATTTGCTTATATTGGTTGTTAGAATTTCCATTGAAGTAAAATACTAGTAGTGTTCGTTCCACATATTTATTTATAAACGATGGGACACCGAATTGGAGAAAATTTGAAATGCAAGCAATAATTGTAATTATGCGATTCGAGAGAAGTAAATAACTTATTTAAAATCTGCATTAATATTATAATATTTTAACCTTGAATATTTATGTATATATATTTTCAGTTTTTATTTAGAAGTTTAAAAATAATGAGTGTATAATGTATATTATACTTATTATAATAAATAAATTATTATAATTTTTTTAAACTTTATTATAAATAGACATTTGTTTATATATTATTGCCATAAAATAATATGACATGTGTTCCCATAAAAATAGCTTATAATAATAGAAAATCGTTTATTAGACGATAAAATGTATTATTTTATTAAGAATCATGTATGTGGGTGTATTAAGAATAATGTATATTAATTCATTATTATTATTATTAGTTTATAGCATATAATCAAGTGTTACCCAACAGCGAACATTTAAACATGTACTAATTTTCGATTATTTATTAAAAAATAAACAGTATGTCCCAAAATAATAATTTACAATAAAGTTTTGGCTTAAATTATTCAGTGTGATATTAAATTTTCATGTTATAGTTTTGTTAACTTTCCGAAGGATTATTCAATAATTTTCAATAAATTTATGTATGATTTACTAATATTAAATAATATTATATTACTAAAAATAATGAATGAAAAATATAAATTTATATTTAAAATTTTAATTTAAATTAGGTATCATATATTATTAAATGTTATAGTTTTTGATATTGTTCTGTTTCAGGTCTGTATTATTCTTCGCGACAGGCCTGATAGTATCATAATAGTAAATAATATCAAACAGCAAAAACTTTGATATTATTAACCTTATTTTCTCCAGCAAAAATTGAAAAAATCTTCTTTTATATACAGATACAATCACATATGACTTTACTGGAAAAGCTTATACAAAATAAAAGTATTAAACTTTGTTTTGCTATATATATAGTATTGTTTCGAAATATGAATATAATAAGCTGCTAAATTTTATTAATGTCTAGCTGTGGTTTTTGATATCTAATAATATCTAAATCATGAATGCGTAAGAAATCATTTTAAAGAACCCATTTCACTTTAGAATACCAATATACTTTAAATACTAATATATTATATTAAATACCAATATATTCCAGTGCTCCAAATTTTCCTTTGAATGACTGAATTCCGTTAATATATGATTAATTTTTGGTTTGGGGTAGAACTCCTGCCTTCAGGAGAGTGGTAGCCAAGTGGGTAGGACTCCTGCCTTCAGGAGAGTGGTAGCCAAGTGGGTAGGA
>JAUZNC010031079.1:2836-16486 GCA_034780395.1 Vannuccia rotundouncinata | reverse complement strand
ATATAGCACAGGATTTTTTTTTCACTGTAAGTGGAATGTTGCTGCAGTTTTCTCACAGTTTTCCTATTTTTTCCTTTCTTGAAAACGTCTTGAGGGAAACATGTCGTTTGTGTTATTAATTTTATAGCCTTCGAATGCGACTATATAGAAATTGCATACTTATTTGTAACGGAGTGGTTAGGAAATACTCCTGTTGGTGGTTAGGAAATACTCTTTTTCTACTACTTATATAATAAAATGCAACTGTCAGACTTATTGTAGCAGCCAGAAATATACATGCTTGTGGAAACTACAGAACGATCTGCTTACAACAATACCACATAGACAACATCTGACGAAAACGGAAAGATGACATTGTCGTTTAATATAAAATAATATTCAATAGACTTTCTTTTATTTTGGAGAAAGTATTGATCAATATATCTATAATAAACGTGTTTCAGTTTAAAAATGTTAAGTGTGTAATAAAAGTTTTAAAAAAATAATATGATTATATATTTTGATATGAAATTGCAGCCTTAATAGCCATTGTTGCAACGTAATCTCAGGACTTCAAATTATCTTAGTAGTAAATTATTTGAGTACTTTGATACCATGTTTCCATCTGTCAGTAATACATTTATAAAATAAGCAACTAAAATACTATAGATAGTAAATAGAAGGACATTTTGGATTTACTAAGTAGTGACGTCAAAAGCAAAATACATATTATTTTAAAAGCATGTTCTTCTCATACCATGTTTATATGTGTTCGTAATTTATTTATATGTCTTTAAAAATATAGTTTATGAGATATGGACAAATTTAGATCTTCAAATTAGAATTTTTCTCCTTGAAGAGGATTCTATGACATTTTTTCTCTCATTTAGAATATTCTGTGTGAGGTTCTGCAACAAAATGACTAAGGGACTGTTAGATTATTATACCTATACAGAGAAATTACTTATACTTTTTTTATTGGATCCAAAATTAGATTAAATATTGTATTAATTGTATTTAATTGTATATTTAAATCGTTCGTTATCTTTTATATAATCAGAAATAATTATCTCCCTTGAAAAATTTTAAGATGTTATTGGTCATAGCACTTTATCAACATACAACTTATTATAACGAAATTGTATAATTGTTACACAATTATTTATCCTAATATATCTTAGTATAACTAGAATAGAGGGTTTGTGAGAATGTTGAAACGGTGAGATTCAGAAATTTATTTGAAAAATAAAGCGGGAAAGGTCTTTTATTAAAACATTATTTAAAATGAATAAAATTTATTAAGTAACAGAAAATGTTAATATAACAAATAAGTACAAAAATACATAATTTGTACATAGTATACACAACAAAATTTAAATATAATATATTAAAAACAATAAGAATCTATCGATCTACACATGATGTTTTATAAAACAAAGAATAATTCTAATATAATGAAATTCAAAGAAGTCGTTTAAATTAGGGTACACAAAATATATGAATAGTTTCAAGACCTTAGTTAGTCCAGTATTCTATAATGAAATCATTCAGTAACAAAATATTTCACAATAATATAGTATTAGTAGGAAATCTCACAAATTAAATTATTGCTAGTTAAAATAATAAGGAGGAGGACGAATCAATCTATGCAAAAAAAAGTACAACCAGTGATCCTCAAATACACTCAGTTAAAGAATAAATATAGCTATGAAATACACACGTTCACAATTTATAAAATATAAACCATTATTAAACCATAACAAATAATTATGTACAAACTAAATCATAAGATAATCACAAAATTAAAGATATGAAATATTAAGAAGTTGAGTTTCTAATGTAAAAATTCTATCCTCCACGGCCACCATTGTTCTAGAAACTGCTTCAATTTTTCTATTGAGTGCTCTCCATTCATCTGTGTTTATTGTTATTTGTGAGTTCAGTTGGTGCAGTTCAGAGCTAGAGGAAGAAGAGGGCACCAAAGTGAGAAGAATCCTATTAACTACTAATGAAGCAGTACAGGAGGATTTATTGATAATTTATTACATAATTTTCTCTTCAAATACAAATAATAATATACTCCGCTTATATTTATTATTAAATTTATTATAATATGACAGTTTCAGTTTGTTGTCTAAATTAAACAATTCCTTTTCTCACAATGCATACAAAGTCATTTCCAAAACATCAATAATTATCCAATAATATCTAAGCTTTAAATATCCACTAAACTTTAACCTTATAATGTATAATAGACAAAGAACTCACATTTCTTTCTGCTGTCCAACTAGCTGCGGTTTTAATCGTCCTAATTCAGCTGAAAACAGATAACATCAACAACTAACAAAATGGATAGTTAAAAAGTGAAATCATATCAAGTTCATCATAATATAGAAAGATAACAGGTAAAGAGTTTTAAATTAAAATATTTAGATAAGATGATTTGTAATCAAAGCACAACTGCTCAAATACCGGTAAACAGTATTTTAACAATTTACAATGCCGAAGATCAACTTTCTAATAACAAAGTAATGTGAGACAGGAATTTGTTTAACCGCAAACTATCATGAAGCCAAGTGTACGTAGCTAGATTCGGACCGCAGACCTACTGATTTGTAGGCCACTATGCTCCCTTTAAAACTTCAGCGGATAGTAGGCATAAATCATTTGCAAAATACAGGTTTGGAATATAATAAAATTAATTCAATTTAGTAACGCTACAAGAGCACTATTAATTGAACAATTAATAGTAAGCATTGCACAACCTAAGATAACCTTTAAAGAACAACAAAACAAACAATTAAAATAATGTTATACCTTTCAAATGAAGCTTCATACAAATAATTATAAACTATATTAAATTAAAATACATTGAATTAAAAGCTAAGAACAAAAACATTATTTTAGAATGCTGAGAAATTTTTATTATGTTAGGAATGCAATTATGAATTCAGGATTCAAAATTATTTAATTAGTCACAAATTTCTGATAGATTCCAATTCACTGCACCCTTCCACAAAGAAATGCATTATCCAGTATTCAAGAGAGGATAGCTAGTTATGAATAGCTTCTAATGACTATAATGATAAAGAGGATTGTAATGTTAAATGTTAAACGTGAACGTGAACGTTCGCTACGAGTTGTCCTGAATACACTTAGCCATTAATTAACGAATTCGACCAATCATTTACCATCTTCAAGCTTCTTCAATTCGATTAACTCTTAATATGAAAACTTAAATATCTTCAAGCTGAAATGTCTTTGCATGATATGACTTGAAATGGTTGTGTCGTTGATGTGATCTATACAATGTGATCGTTGATCAAGGTGTTGACCAAAAAGTAGTTTAAATTAAGATCTTCTATAAGTTAAAAATAAGTTTTAATTTAAGAAAAGTTAAAATACAAAAAAGGAAGAGAACCACCTGCCGAATATGACCTTGATGTAAAAATCTTGAACTAATTTCAAAATAAAAAACTAACTTAAGATTTGATCCACGGTGAGATGACCAGTTGGAATGGAGGCATCATTTTCTAGGATAACAGAGTCCAGATAATCCACCCCGGTGTCTAAATTGAGTTGAAGACTTTTTGATCTGGATATTCTATGCCGGGAGTCACACTGGAACAAGAACAAACGTCAATAATAACTTTGGAGAAAACCACAACAATCTATAAATAAAAAGGTTATGACACGGGGAAATAAAATAACGTCGTGAGTCAATTTTAAAAGGGAAATAAAACATAGGATAGTTTTATGTAATGCTACTAAATTATATATCATTGTGTTTCCGGATGTTACCTAGAACAATCAATAGAACAATTGCTTCTTCGACATAATAAAACGTTTTATTGTTGTCGCATGCTTTACAACGTATTCCAGAAATTCAAACACCGTGTATACAAACGTAAATAATTATTTCATGTTGTTACTTGTGACATCCCAGAACTCTGACGTGATGGAGGTTTAGAGGGTCTTGGGGGAGCCGACACTTTCCTCTTCAGAGTGGAACTATTTGAGTTCTAGAATTATAGCAAATTATTTCAATAATTATTTATTTGTAAGAGAAACAGTCCCAACATAACTTTAGTAAAACTTGACATGCAGTTAATGGTATGACGACAATTAAATGAAATTTATTATAATTGTCAAGTGTCTATTACGCTTATTTAAATTGGTTCCATAATATTTACAATAAAACATGTTATTGTGACAAGTATATCCATAACCCATCCATAATAACTATTTTTTTTTTTACTATTTAAATTGTTAATTTTTTAGAGAACAAATGTTTACGAATGAAATTTACTAAAATATACACATACATTATATTTTTTGCTATATTATAGTTATCAAATAAATTATTTTCAAAATTATTTAAAAAAAAAAAAAAAATATAGCTGACACATTAATAATGAAATATAACGAAAACATTCTCGTTGATAAATCTCATGATGGCTAAAATATCTTAAAAGCTGACTTACACCACCTGAGATTTTCAGACGACCAATTGCTTAATTTAGTTTAGAATAATTAATAGATATTAATTACACAATACTTTGAAAAGGCTCACAAAGAACACCAAAAGGAGTTTGGAACACAAACCTGGTTAATATCGGTATTTAAAGAAAGTTTTTTGAGAGACCATCCACCAAGCGGAGGCGCTGGTCTTGGAGGTGGAATTGGTTTAGGAGGGATGATCTTCTCTTTATCTTCTTTGGTCACCTAGTCATCAGAATAAACGAGGCGTACAATGTATGCCAGTTTCAATCATAATAGTGAAAATGTTGCAATAGATAATGTTGCAATCAAATAATGAAATACACAACACATCTATTCCGTATTTGTTTATTGCAAAGTTCAGCAAATGTAAGAAACTATTTTTACATTTTTATTTACTCTATCTACAAATAATTGTCTACTTTACTGCAATATTATTGACAACACATCTTGTGAATCCTGTTTTGTGGATAATCACGACTCACCTGGTCCACTTCTAGCTCGGATGGTGGGCGGTATGTCTGATGGTTCTCTTCGGGTAGCGGAGGATCTTCACAGACATTATTGAGAGGTGTGGAAGTGAGACCAGCGAATGACTTCGTGAGATCCGACTGCATACGGCCTGGACGTTTGCCAGTTAATTGTGGACTGGCTGCATTCGAATGAGAAGACACAGATTGCAGTTGTGTTGATATGAACACAATTATAAAACAATTGTTAGAGTTTTATAGTCGACAATTAAGTTTCCACTGACCAGCTCCAATGCTCACAGACCCGGGAAGTTGGGATGTTGACGCGGCGAGGTTGACAACTGAACTGGAAGCCACAGATCCAGTAAAGAAGACGTTAGAGAGAGAGAGGTAGTGACGAAGATGTGCAGCCGGGGACAACTTCATCGACTGTTGAGTCTTGCGTTTTCTCATTGGTCGAGTGAGACGACTAGCAAGAGCCTCCAGCTCAGAGGAGGCGGTTGAACGCCGAGATTTCGATCGAATTGGAAGAGGAGGTCGATGACTGTCCGGTAACTATTGGATTTAATTTTAAATAAATAAATAGTACAAAAACGATTTTGAAACGGCAAAAGATGAACAAGGCTACCTGATAATGATCTGGAACATACTCCTCTTCACCCAGTGTTGAACTCGTGTTGTTTTCAGCCGGATTGGGATCAGGTGGTTCTGCTAGAGGTTTTGGTGTCTCTTCTTCCTGAGTATGTTGAGGTGGGAGGTGAGGATTTGTGGTGGAATAGGAGTTTCGGGCAGGATCATAAGATACCGAGGAGTTGGTTCTGGAGGCAGGATGGCCAGCGGAGGAATATGCGGATGTTGAGGAGGGGGGCCTGGTGTAGAGGGGGATCTGAAGGAGAGAGAGTTCTAAATAAAATACAATAAATAGTAAATAGTAAATAGTTTTTAAATACGTGTGAACTGTTTCCAATGTCAGAAACAAAATGTGCGTGTGTTCTGAAGTAATGAAACATTCAACACAGAAATTAGCCCACTTTATATTTTTAAAAACGCAAGGATATTTTCATGATTTCGGGTTTATTATATAACTTATTTGAGTGAAAGGCTAATTATTTATCAGTATTTTCATTGATTTTTGGTTCAACATTTTGATCTGATCATAATATTAAAATGTATAGTAAGGCAGTCACACTGAAAGTATTCAAATAAATAAATGTCTGCAGAGAACAAAAGCACTACAAAGAAGTTGTTTATTCAAAGAATTATCGATTATTGATATCAGAAATTCTATCAATTCTATTGTAGTGGTTAATATTGTGGTCCGCTCCTTTTCATACACGTGAGCAATACTTGATAAATAATAATAATAATAACCGATCTCCATTAAGACAGTATTGCCTCTGAAACATTATGACCTAATGAGGGTTGCCACGCTTTTCCCAATTTGGAATTCAAGCGGTATCCAAGAAATTGTCAAGGGTCAAATATATAAATTTAACATTGTTTTAATACCTTTATATATCAAAATATTGTTAATAATCATTATTAAATATAAAAATATAAAAGAACAGATCCTTAATATGTCAAAAAGTTTGATTTTTTAAATATATTATTGCACAAAATTGAAAATTTTATAAATTAATATAATTAAAAAGATAGGATGGGGTTTAAATGTAAGGGTTCTCAACGGATAGTGGGAACCATGCATAATATATACAATACACATCAATGCATCAACAAAGTGCAATCTGTACCTCCGTTTGTACGAGATCTTCTGAGGTGGTGATATCCGTGCCCGTTGAATAATTGCTAACACAGGAGTCCCGTTTGTCCTCTTCAGGAACAGCCATAACTAATTCATAGTCGTCTGTAGCGTTGTGTCTTGTGTCCAGAACTTGTGAGGCAGCTATGGGGGCCGGGATACACTTCACCATAAGAAAGGGGAGCAGAAAATCCACCACACGACGACAAAGTTCCAGTTGATGGAGGGAACAGCGGAGGTCTTCCAAGGAGAAACAGCGACGTATTATGGTATTGTTGTTTGTCGACTTTCTCTGCAAGTTAAGAGATAATAAGAATAATCATTGATATAGCTGTGTTTTCTGAGTTAGTTGTTTATACTAGACAGTAAAGCAAAAAGTGCACTTTTAGTGCACAACGAGTGATTCCTGAACATTTTATCGTCTTTTAAACTAAGCTATCTGATAGATAATTGTCATTTTTCTTTTTATTGGTAATACAGTTATAGGGTATCAGATGCTTCCTTTTGAGATATTCACTAAAAATGTAATTTTTTAACGTGTTATTTTTAGAAAAATGTTTATGAGGTGGAAATTTTTCCAAAAAATGAATGATGTATTTGGATACTTTATATACATGTTTCTATCCATATGACATATTATATGATGTATTACTAATACATTGCAGCCAAAATGCACCATAAAAGCAGATATTTGAGATTTAAAGTGTATACTATGACAAATAGAAGCTGATATTTTGCATAATATGAATTTTACGGAATACTGCACTAAAGCGGTTGCTAAGACTAAGTGATATTGTATGACTCTCAGTTTATTGCTACCCAAATTTTTGAGAGTTGGTAAATGTTAAAATCGATATTTATGATTTTAATATAGCTTATATAATTATTTACGTCATAAAATAAAATGCGACCAACTTGTTCAACGAAGTTCCCAAACGCCAGCTTTGACCAATTATGTACACAGCCATTTTATTAAACAATAAATGTATAATTATACAAATAATATAATCAATATATCAACTCAATCATTTACGTATAGGTAATAGTTCTCACCTGTATCGTTCCACTTTCCACATCAACCCCTTTGTCATAAGACCGTTGCAGTAAACTAGATCGACGATGTTGTAACCACAACTTCTCTGAAGACAGTGGAGAAGGAAGAAGACCGATTGCTGAACAAGAATTGTGTAAGGGTGAAGGTGTGATGGACATTTCGCCAGATAGAGACAAGAGATGATTGCGAATTGAGGAAAGTTTACACTGCCAACGATCCCCATGGGACTTTTCATAGCCATCGTAGTGATCATGAATAGTGGGAGCTGTAAGGAACAAAAAGGATGGCTGAGACCCAAAAATTTAGACCCAGATGAATAATGTCTATATACACTTACATTGGGGGGTGGTAGAAGGGGGAGTAGGTGCTTCATCCAGATCTAAATAAATAGTCGAGGTAGATTGAGAGGTCACTCTGACTAAAGCGGACATCCAGCAGCCCAGAGAAGATGAATCAGGGGCCTGTTGAGTGAAGATAAGGAGAAAATAAATGGACAAAAAAGTGAGATAGAATAAAGAGGTAGCAAAGAATAAAAAAAGATTGAGAACAAAAACATTACTTAGCAAAGCAGTTGTATTTTAACTATATTATTTATTTATTTTGTATCAAAAAATAGCGTGTTAAAAAATTGTTATAATTTAGAAAATGATATATCAAATTTTAATAATTTAACTATTTGTTACAAATTAATTGACCTTTTATAGAATAATTAATTAGCAAGTCATAAGACTGATCTTGAGTTCAGTCTACGTTAACAGCTATTTATAACCAAATCTAGAAATATGGTAACTATGTATAAATTCTAGGTATTGAAATTCTATATGTCTTAAACAGATTATAGTATAATTCAAATTAAATAATAATAAATTATTTAAAATAGTTTTACTCAAAACAGGGCACAAGTGAAATTGTCTCTCACTGACCTCAAGGGCAATCCGCTGAAGACCCAGATGCATGATGAGAATTCTACGTCGGTTAACTGCTTCAGGGTCAGCATTCAAACTACAGCCGGACAGTGAGAAGTGGAGCTGGGGTTGTAAGTCTTGACGTCGACGATAGACGGATAACATTCCCCGTGAAAGGAGACAGAACTTTCGTTTCCACTCTGCAGAAGAGGGCTGTAATTCTCGACTTTTTACAGATAGGTAGCCTAAGATAGAAAGACGGACATATACTAAATTAGTGTTTAGATAAAAACGGAAAAGACACATTTAGAAAACATTAATCAATCAATAAAGAATATATCAAAAGATATTTAAATATAACAATTAAAATATTTGAAGAATTTTATTACAATGAATAACAATCTCATAATTAATCGGATAATCAATTAAATTCTTTGTTAATTATTAGGACTAAATTTGTAAAGGATGTTTTGTAAATATCATATTATTAAATATATTTCAGTCAAATGTTCAAAATTCTAATTAAATAAAAAAAAGTGTTATAAGTCTGTTAAAAATATAACAAAAATTTTGAGTAAAAAATTGATGAAAACTGAATGAAGTATGACACAAAGATTGTAAATTTATGATTAACATCTCTTGTATTATTTCAAATTTAACTTAGTTATATTTTAATGTAGGTTGAGCAGTTAATTTTATTCAATATGGTAGTAATTATTTATAAAAATACATTTCTAAAAAATATAACAAATTATTGTGGTGCAATAAAATGTGAATATTTCACAAAAGCAATTTTACTTTCATTTATTCTACTGTTTAATGCGTAAGTAGTATGTTTAAGATTTATCATAAAAAGTAAAATATAAATAAAACTAAATTTATAATTTAGTTTATAATAATAATCTATTGAGGTTAATGATACAGATACAATAGCTCAACTCACCAGCCATGGTCACTGATGAAGAGAAGGTCGGCAACACCCCACTAGAGTAAATTGGGTCCTGGGTTCCTACACCAACTCGCGACAGTTCATTTGGCAGCTGCATTGAAGCTCGACGCTGATGAAGACCAGTAGAGGAGGTGCTACTTCGACGTTTGGAGGCCCAACTGCCCACTACCTCGCTGACACGTTCCCGAGCGTCGCGCATTGCATGCCGGACACTTTTCCGTAGACGAACGTTATTACTTGACAGAGAATTTTCTTGAAAAGAGATGTATAATAAGACAAAATAAATTATGATTCAATAAATTAATCAATGAGTTAAGTCTACTCACTTTCCCACGGTGTATAAGAGTAATATGCGGCCGAAGAAGAACCTGTGGATTCCTCGCTGTTGCTAGTGACAACACTGTTGACAGAGGCTGAAACACTACTGTTGCTGACGTCATTTGCTGATGTGGACACTGCTCCACCAATTTCAGAGCCACCGGTTGACGTGGAGTAGATGTATGGATTGGTGGATAGGCCCTCAATAACTTCAAGAAGGTGCTGACGAAAGAGCAAAAGATTTACAAATTACTTTACTTTTAATCTTATGAAACGAAATGAGGGCAAATATTGTAACAGTTTGAAACAAATTATTCTGAAAGTTTGCAGTAGAAAATTACAGATTATCACGGATCACATTCCTCAACGCGATAGCTATTTAGTGTAGCAGCAATTAGAATTCCTGATGCTGATTTCTCCGTTAATCACACTCTCCAACAATAGACATTCGAAGTTGTGATTAGAGAATTTAAGAGAGAAATTTACATTTAACAATTCAATAATACAAAGATCAAAATAATAAATAATGCGACACTGGGATAATTCATTGCCTCAGATTTTGCAAAAGAACGTCGTGTCGTGTTTATCATGCAATACTGCTTAAATCAAAGTGGTTCATTTTTAAAACATCTTTTTATTTTTAATCCAATTCGATAAAAACATTTCTCATATCGACGTCTGAAATGCAAACTATCGAATTCCGATTTTTTGGAAAAATATAATAATATTCATCTTAGCTTAGCGGTACCTAATTATTTTTAAAATACATTTCAAAGAAATATAACAAATTATTCTGGTGCAATAATGATGTTATAAGACTCTTGAAATATACAAAGAAATCGTTTTAAGAGAAAATTTGGCACTTACATGTCTCCATTGTTTGAGTTCCTCAGCGGTATCAGGAGAAAGTAGCACACAAGACTCGTCTGAGAGTTCTAATTTAAGGACATGTTGCCGATCACGAACCTGCAAATACAGATGAACAAACTATTATAATCACAAACATCTAGAACTAGGATTGGATAAAGACAACCCACCTTGTCCAGGATGAGAACTCCTGCCTCGAGGAGCGTGTGTACCGCCAACAACCGGCTGTCACTTCCTCGTGACCTCCGGCCACCACATGACACACTGGACAGACAGGGTCGCACGCCGCTCTCAACACCCGGATTCCCAGCGGCTGTGTCAGCAAACAGGTCCACTTTGTAAAGACACAGGGATTGACTGGTGAGGATAGCCAACCGGAGAGGCCATAGATCCCTGTGACGACGGCCACTCCGACGACGAATACGAAGGAAGCCAGAGAACTGAGGCAGACCGGAACTGTAAGTGGTGTTTGGGGGGGCAGTGGAGGACGACGAGGTGTCTATGGAGACCGTACTTATGGAGAGCGAGCTTGAAGGAGGTTGCTTCGGTGTAGCACTGTTCCGTCGAGGTAGAGTAAGGTTTCTACCATGGATACAACATTATGGGTGTGTTAATATATTAATTATTCATCGAATATTTATATATATTTTCTATTTTAACATAAATGTTTTCATCCAAGGTCATATAAAATCCTTGTTTAAAAAAGTCAAATTTTTTTCATCGTCAATATTTAAAAGTAGTCCTCACACTATTATTCCTTCATCACACGAAATTATGTAAATTTATCAAAATTATCTTTTCTAAATAACATATTGAATAGATGGAATCCTCTGATTTCTCATATTATTCGAGATGAGTAAGATATCTTAACTGCGTAAATATTTGATAGCAATCGTGGTATAAATTTATTAGAAAACAAAAGAAGCTATTGAATCGAAACTTATTATAGAAAACAGTGTAAATTTATGTAAATAAAAATCCGATTGCATTGAGCTCTATAAAAAATAAGGAACTCGCCAAGTGTGGTCGTGCATAATATTTGGTCTCGTAGAATGCAATTAATCTGCATATTTTGCACAAGTTATGTAAACAACTATTAGTACATTAATAGGTATTACATACAAAAAATGCGATATAAAGGAGGAAGTAATCAAATAATTTTAAAAAGGAGCACACAAAAATTAATGTAATGAGTAATTAAAATGTTTCCACAATTCTACGAATAAAATGACAGTAAGGCCGCCTCCACCTCACTACTCTGAAAGTGTAGGCAAATGTCAAAAATATCATTCATGATAGACTTTGAACTAAAAACGTCAAACAGCAACCTTTACACGAGAGAAAAACAGATTAGCAATCTTCTCTAGGAAGCACTTAAAGATTGTGCACGAAGAATGTTCAACAGTTAGCATGCAGTTCAACAGATAGTATTCTAGCATGAAGCACAAGTAACACTTCAAGGTACAGTTAAAGGTTTCATAACAAAAGGACAGACATCGAGAGGGAAGGCGATGAGTGGGGGGGGGGTATGGATTGCATTACTCACGATATAGTGGCAATGTTTAGTTAGTGACTGTAAGACGTACCAGTAATAGTGTGTGAATCCAAGGAGTGATTTTCTTTATTTGATCGATAATGAATTCTATTATTTCGACAATGAAGAAGAAAAGAATAATAATAATATTTACACCTCAATAATGAACGGTGCTTTAGTAAATAACATCAATCAATAAAAAATGTTTAGTTTGTACTTTCAATCCATATGAATTTATTCAAAAATAGAATATTCGGTAAATGAAATGGAGAAGTGGGGACAATCTGCAAAGGGCAAGGTTGCAACACCTTTTGGATATATCTTTTCCCCCATTTGCATAGATCAAGAACCATTTAGACCAAAACGTGGAGCTAATTACGGTAAGAATACCAAGATTATAACACAACACAAAGGAAAGCATCAACATGTACCAACAATAATGTGTTGTTTCTATATACATAATGCAAACATGCTATCTACAACCAATTTAACGAAAAACGACAGTCAATTTAGATGGTATTAAATAAAATTTAAATTGTGAAAACCATTTTTATCTCAAAATCAATGAATAGATTTATGATAATATTATATAAATAAACAATAATTTGCAGTAAACTTGAATCATTATGTTATAAGAAATAACTCTGTGAAACTATTGCGAAACAACATGAATACTTACTAGGCAAATTGTTCTGAATTTAGGAGCCTTGTCTCAAAAGTGTGTTTCTACAATAACAGAATATCTGAGACGGTTGTATTCACCTTTCAATAATTGAACTCAATGTTATACCTTTGCCCATAACCTGGTCTTTGCATTATCATTACTTTACAATAAAAAACAAGTTCTGGAAACTAAATGTGAATTCAGTGTTAGGACTTTATTTCCAGGTATATTCTCATGATCTGTGCACAGCTGTATGATAGTGTTAGCTTAAGATTATAAAATCTAAACAATTAATAAAACTGATTATAGACTATAAAATACTTGATTGACTTGATAATACTTGACACCCACCTCGGTAGTGCATTAAGAACAGCTGACAGCATTTTTTTGGGGTCTTTTTTCTTAGTCTTCTTCTCTATATAGATGGTTACGGGGGGCTCCTGACCAACTGCCGACTTGCTCAACTGTCGACCTCCCCTCTGAAAGGCACCAGCGTTGTACGGAGCTGTTTGTGCATTCTCACCGGACTCTATACCGTCTTGTTGGGCTTTGGTGCTAGACTCTGTTGTGGCGGGATTTTCACTTTCTTCATAAGACTCGTAGGAGGTACTGCTGTCTATAAATAGGAAATCATAGAGATATAACTATACT